>JXTB01000522.1:19694-34859 GCA_002914805.1 Parasponia andersonii | reverse complement strand
GACAATATTTTCATCAACCTGCTCCAACAAAGAAGCAACAATCATTTGATTTGAAACAATGGCAAGATGAACAAACACGCAAGATGCAACAAATGTTTAAAGAACAAAAAGAACAGTTCAAAGCAGAAATCGCTAAGATTCAATTAGGACAACAAAGTAATGTTGGTGGTTCTAATATAACTCATTCACGGGTAGAAGTTCAAAAGGAAGAAGTGCAACCACAAGAGATACATGTAAATCCAATAGTGGCTGTAGGAACATCTTCACGACTCAAAAAAGTATGTTTATATGAGTTTCTTACTTATTTGTTTATTAACTACCTATATTTATAAATTGTATTTGATTTTCTATATTGTAGAACCGACCATACAAGCTTGCAGTGGGGTCTCGTGATAACATAGTTTATTTGAGATATGTACAAGAGTCAACCTCATCAACTATTATTCACGGTAGAGAATTAGGGGCGCATAATTTTCGTGTATCAATAGAGGTTGTTCTTGATGCTATAGCCCTAATTTCTATTCTAAATCCAGATGATGATACAAGATTGGTAGATGATGCACTTGGATCACATCTTGCAGCACCTAAGATGCTTGTCATCTTTGAAGATAATTTGGTATGCAGACCCATGTTCCAAATAAATTCATCCTTTATTGAATTCTAATGTGAATTATTAACTTATTTGTTAATATTTCATCATTTATTTTTATTTTAGGAGTTTAATGATATAAATAGGCATCAAACGGGGAAGAATAAATCTTCACAATCACAACTACCTCAAACACAAGAAAGAGTACATCCACAAAGAAAGAAAGTGGAATCGGTTATACAAACATAGTTTAGATTTATTGATGGTGCACCAACTTCTATAAGATTACTACTGAATACCATTCAAGGAGTGGATGAAGGTATTGTTGTTCTTGTTCCATTTGATGAAGAAGTGTTTGGAGAAGCTTTTCTTTTGCCCGTATTCAAAGAAGACATAATTGAGTTTTGCATGTTACAAAAGATTAGGGCCATGCTTATTACGTTATACATGAGGCAAGAATTTTATTTTTTTATATATATAGAACTTCATATATATACATATATCTATAGTTGGCAATTATATAATACAACACTTAATTCACATTGTATTTTGTACTTGTAGGCATTTTCATCATTTAGTGACCCAATATGGCTATTAAGATAGGTATATATTCATGGATCCTAGTGTAGTTGCTACATAAGGTAGTCCACATAAGGATCGTGCTATAAGTTTAGCAACCCGGATGTTATCCATAGAGAATGAACATTAATTTCAAATAACATCTTGGAATCATGGGTAAGATTTTAAACTTAACAAATTGTCATATCAACTACTTTCGATATGAAGTTAATTGTTACATTATTAATAATCTTTATCATCAATTTTATGAGTAGGGAACATTGAATGTTGCTTATCATTTATCCTCTCAAAGATTATGCATAGTTTGTAGATTCTCTCAGCTTAGCTCTCCGTGAGGAAATTGGTTTAACAATGATCGAGTAAGTTCTCTAATAATTATTTTGTTATAGTTCAATTTCTTATGGTATTTTTACTTATGGTTACTATTGCTAATCTTTTATTCTTGTGTTTGCGCATTTCAAATTCAAAGTGCATTCAACATATATAATGTAGAAAAAGGGAAGAAAGGAAGACCAAATGGTCTGGTTTATAAGTGAATAAAAGTACTAAACTTAAATTAATAACACTTGTTGAGTAAAGATTAATTAAAATTACTTATATTTACTTTATGCTTATGTATAGTGCCCAAGACAACCGACAAGTATTGAGTATGAATTCTACATATGTAAATTTATAAGAGAAGTCATTGAATTAATCATTTACCACAATGGTATGTAATAATATGTTTTATTAGTTCTTTTCTAATTTATAGTTTGATTAATCACTTTCTAACAAATAAGGTGTTTGAATTTGTAGTTTAATGGACAAAATTTCTATACAAAGGATAATATCAACGAACTTCTTGAAGAGTGGGTCGAAGAACTAATACAATTTCTCATTTGAGGTTCTTAATCTTTGTTTATTTAAACTATGTAGTCTTTGATGATCATGTTAGTTTGGCTTAGAAAACTAATGTATATATATACTTAGTTTATAGACTATATGGATATAATTATGATCAAGTTATTATGTTAATTTATATTAGTATGTAAATTTATATTTATACTCTATTTTATTTGAAATATTTGGTATATGTAATGAATTTGGATTATATTTATAAAATTCCAGGGGGTAATATAGACAAATATATTACAAATATCCCCTGGAAATATGTACCACGGCGCTTATAAGGTACCGTGGAAGATTTTTGGTATCTAGATACCAAGGCGCTTACAAAGCGCCGTGGAACATGCCTTTCATAGTGCCTGCAAGGCACCTTGGTAGACCTTCCACAGTGCCTTATAAGCACCTAGAACTAAGGCGCTCTTGTAGGTACCATGAAAGGCATTTCAAGGCACTTATAAAGCGCATTGAAAGGTCTTTTTTGTTGTAGTGCTTATTCAATATCAACTACCCCATTACACATAACTATAGAGTTAAGGGCTTCTTTTTTTTCATGAATAGCAGTTGTAGAAAATTGTATTAATTTAATTTATAGTAGTTTTCTTTTAAAAAAAAATATTACCAAAAACTACTATGAATCTAATAAAATTCTCCACAACTTCTACTAATCGGCCTAAATTCCTCATTAAATCAAAATTTAAGCGTACTACTTCCAATTCTTTACTTCCACGTAATGCATGTATTCACAAATCTATGTTTAATATTCATGTACTACTTCCATTGATTTATTCATGCTTAATATTCCCAATTAGTGGACTTCAAATATGTTTTATAGATGGAAAATGTGACAATGAAAAAATTAAATAAAATTACCAAGAAGATAAAACAAAAAGGTACGTGCACGTCAATTATCAGTGCCGTATACGTACAGAATTGTTTTCTCGCAAGACGTGATCATTACAATCAATTAAATTGTAGAACAAGTAAAGTTTCTATTATTGCACTAGTTTCAAGTTATATTAATATTTGTATAGATACGTATTCATATACTTAAAAGGAACCAAATATAGAGTATAGTGAATTTCAAAATAAATATATGGAGTCCCTATTTGAGTGTACTTGCTATTATTTGGTCGGATATGCACGTCGCAATAAAAATAGTTTTTCAAATTAAATGTGCATCAAAAACTTCAATTTGCTTCTAAAGAAAATCTAAATGTCCAAATCAATCAGATACAAAAGAATGCGACAGATAGATGGAAAGAAGGTCAGTACTACTAACATTAGATCTTAATAAGTTAGTCTTTTAAACCTCTACGCCAACTCAATTCTTAGGTCTCCCTGCCAATGTATTTATGCACATCTCTCCTCCTTAACTTCCTTTAAAAACATTTCATTATAGTATACAAAAATTAAAGCCACAATTAGGACATGGAAATTAATTTGGTGGGGCATGTGTTAACAAGCCTTTGCTTCCTTGCTATTGGCTTATGGCACCTGTTTAATCACATCAAGCTCCACGCTCTTCACTCAGAGTCCTACACTGCACAACCATGGTTTTCAACCACCAAGTCCAAGCACTTGGAACTCTTCTTCTCTATGGGAATTCCCCCTTTAACCATAATGAAGGAGCTCATCATTCCCTCCAGCACTCAACCACTTCTTGATCCTCATGACAAAACTATACCCTTCCAAAGTCTCGTAATCTTCGAGCACTTCTCCTTCTTTTTCGCTATACTTCTCGATATATCTCGCTCGAAAGCTTGGTATGGTCTAACCCTATTCCTTAAAGCGCTAGCCTATTTGCAGGGTCTTTTTCTTGTACACTTTCATACTATAGATCATAAGGGTCTACTAGGCCAGTACCACTTGCTTCTTCAGCTACTCATACTTGTAGTTATAGCAACATTTATTTTGGGAATCTGTCTTTCGAAGAGTTTCTTAGTCAGCTTTGTGCGCTCACTGACCATAGTTTTCATAGGTGTGTGGTTTATTTTCACGGGAGTCATGCTTTGGACTCCGGCACTGGTTCTTAAGGGCTGCTTTTGGCATAAAGATAAGGCTGGTCAGGAAGTTAAGTGCTCCGGAGAGTGTTGAAAAGTAAAACAAATTTTATTATTCACTCAAATACTTTTACAAGAGAAAATTCTCAACTTCACTCTTCAAGGTCATTCACTCATTAGAAGCTATGCTTCTTTCTCTCTTCTCTTTACTCTTAGAAGTTTTGCTTCTTACTTGATGCTTAGAACTCAAATAGAGAGGGGTATTTATACTATATGAGAAATAATGAGAACCACATAAATAAACAATTACAAAAATCCTTAAGGCACACATATTTTCTTCTACACACTTCTAATAATAATCTAAGTAATCAAATAATTCACATATAAAAAGCTAATATCTAGCTAACACTAGAAGATTCTAGGTGAAAGGCTTCTTCAATTTGGACTTGGACTTTTTCTTTCATGAGCTTTACACTTAGGCTAACTCTAACTTATTGGGCCTCATGTTGATGGGCTTAAAATACTTCTTATGAGCTTAAAGAAGTTTATTTTCAACACTTCCCCTTAAACTTATTCTATAATACCAAGCAAGTTTCTTAATCTTGCGAAGTCTTCAAACTTGAGTGGCTTGGTTAAAATATCAGCAATCTGATCATGTGATCTCACATATTCCAATTATACTTCTTTGTTTACAACTCATTTACTTATGTAATGATAGAGAGTGTCGATAGCTTGCTTCAGTCATAAAGGACTGGATTTTTAGCCAAAGCTATTGCTGACTTATTGTCGATACAAATCTCCGTTAGCTCCTTTTGAGGCATGTTTAACTCTTTCAACAATCTTCTTAGCCAGATTGTATGACTAACACATGATGTAGCAGCTACGTACTCAGCTTTGCATGTTGAAAAGGTGACAATCGGTTGTTTCTTGGATACCCAGGTGAATGTGGTTTTTCCCATGAAAAACACAAAACTAGTTGTACTTTTTCGATCATCAGTATCTCCGACCCAATCACTATCGCTGTAACAAACGAGTTTGTAATCATTAGAAACTGAATAGAACAAGCCAAGATTGATTGTACCTTTTAGGTAATGGAGAATTCTCTTTGCAGCTTTGAAGTGAGTAGTTGTTGGAGTTTCTATGTAACACTCACTAGTCCAGTTGCATAGAGAATGTCAGGCCTTGTAAATGTCAAGTACCGAAGGCATCCAACAAGGCTCTTGAAGAGTGTTGGATCCACCTTTTCTGCTTCATCGTCTTTGAATAATTTTATTCTGCACTCTACTGGTGTACTTATCGACTTGCAATTATCCATATTGAACTTCTTCAGGATCTGCTCCGTATAGCTTTCTTGAGAGATAAAGATGCCTTCTTCCTTTTGCTTGACTTCTATGCCGAGGTAGTACGCCATAAATCCGATGTCTGTCATTTCAAACTCAGGTGTCATTACTCTCTTGAATTCGTCAAGCATCCTTGGATTACTTCCAATGAATATGAGATCATTCACGTACAAGCATACGACCAAAATATCTCCATCTTTAGTCTTAACATAGAGAGCATGTTCATAAGGGCACTTAATAAATCTATTTTCTTAGAAATATTTGTCAATTCGGTTATTCCATGCTCTTGGTGCTTGCTTTAGACCATAAAGAGCCTTCTTCAGCTTCAAAACCTTATCTTTATGCCCTTTCATCTCATAATTTAATGGTTATTTGAAATAGACTTCTTCTTCAAGAACTCTAGTCAGAAATGTAGACTTTATATCCATCTGATGAATCTTCATTTGTTTTGAGCAGCAAGAGAAATAATTAGTTTTATAGTTTCTAATTGTGCAACAGGAGCGAATACCTCATCGTAGTCAATGCTGGCTCTTTGACTATAGCCTTTCGCGACTAGCATTGCTTTGTATCTTTGTACCTCTCTGTTGGCATTCTTCTTCACCTTGTACACCCATTTTATACCGATAGCTTTATAACCTTTAGGAAGAGTAGATAGTTCCTAAGTGTCATTTTTTTCTATGGCTTTGACTTCTTCATCCATCGCATTCCTCCATTTTTCATCTTGTACAGCCTCTTGGAAGTTCACCAATTCACATTTAACAAATAGGTCAAATAGAGTGAGATTTTCGAGTCTATCGGTCACCTCATATAGATCTTCAAGACTTCTTATACGTTCTTCATACCTCTCAGTTAAGAAAGATGGAGGTGAATCTTCATGAGTGGATGATGTTGGTGAGAAAAGTGGAGTAATAGCCTCCTGATGGACTTTTCTTGCTTGCTCTACTGGTGTTTTCATATCTTCAAATTGTGGAAAGAAATTGTAGTTATTTGTTTGAGAACCAAAGTCTCATTCACCTTCTTCATCGAATATTACATCTCGACTGATGATTACTTTTCTATTGTTAGGATTGTATAACTTATATCCTTTGGAGTTGGTGTCGTAGCCGATGAAAATGAACTTCTCACTTTTTTCATTAAGCTTGGTTCTGTGTTCATCTGGCACATTCATATGGGCTATGCTTCCAAAGACTCTCAAATGGGAGATCCCAGGCTTCCTTCCGCTCTATGCTTCTTGTGGTGTCTTTCTCCACACACTTCTTGTTGGAGATCGATTAGTCAAGTAACTGCACATGCAACAGCTTCTGCCTAGAACTCTTTAGATAATCTCTTACTTTTTAGCATGCTTCGAGCTACATTGAGGATGGTCCAATTCCTCCTTTCTGCCACACCACTTTGTTGAGAGGATCTTGGAATGGTTAAAGGTCGTCGAATTCCATTTGCTTCGCAGAATTCTTGACACTCTTTTGAAGTGAATTCTCCTCGTCTATCAGATCTCATGGCTTTAATCTGAAGACCGTTTTCCTTCTCTACAATGACCTTGAACTTCTTGAAGGCTTCAAAGACTTCTGATTTTTGCTTTAAGAAATAAACCCAAATCTTTCTTGAGAAATCATCAATAAAGGGCAAGACGTAATTGCTCTTACCGAAAGAACTTGGTTTGGTAGGACTACACACATCTATATGCACGAGCTCTAGTAGCTTCTGGGCTCTTGAATTCGACTCTTTTGGAAAGTTTTTCTTGAATTGCTTCCCGAGTAAGCATCCTTCACAAAGCTGATTAGGATGATTGATGCATGGTAAGCCTCTCACCATTTTCTTAAATAGTAGCTCTAGTCCTCCAAAGTTGAGATGCCTGAATCTTAAATGTCATAGCCATGATGAATCCTTGTTACATGCTTTCAGATATTTTGCTATATCATTTTGAATGTTCAATAAGAACATTTTATTTCTTGACATAGGTACCTTGGCAATCAAGTTCATGTTGTTATCTCATATAAAAAGACTATAATCTTTCAAGCGAATATCATAGCCTTTCTCTAAGAGTTGTCCCCAACTCAAGATATTTGTTTTCATTGTGGGTACATAATAAACATTTGAATTAAATTGATGACCCCATTTCTTAAGCGGATAAGAATTTTACATTTTTCTTTTACCGCTACTTTTGAATCATCACCGAAAGAAACATTCTTACTGACTGATTCATCAAACTCTATGAACATTGATCGATACCCACACATATGATTGCTAACACCGGTGTAAAGATATCATGTGTTGTCTTGTCCTCCGTTGTTGTCGTTATATGCTAGTAGCACGGTGCTATTTTCTTTCCTCTTCTCTTCAACGTAATTGACTTTCTCTTCAATTCTGCTATTGGATGCTTTACACTCTCTAGCATAATGGCCAAACTTGTGACAATTGAAACATTTAACTTAAGACTTCTCAGGCCTTGAGTTCATTCGACCTCTACCACGACCTCTTGTAGAGCTTTCTCCTCTTTCGAAATTGCTGCTACGATAATTGTGGTTATTGGAATTCCAACCTCGTCCACGACCTCGACTTGTACCATATCCTTGTCCTCAGGCTTGTCCTCTACCACGACCACGTTAACTTCTTTCGCTATATTGGCTATCTTCTTTCTCTGTAAGTTGTGTCTTGGGAAGCTGCTCCTTAAAATTTGGCTTCTTCTTTTTCTTTTCCTCATGAACTTATAAAGAACCCAAGAGTTGTTCTATTGTCATGGCTCTCAAATCTTTAGTTTTTTCAATGATAGTTACAATATTCTCGAACTTTGGGTCTAACGATCAAAGAATCTTTTTTATGTCAACGGTCAAAGTCAACACTCGGTCAACGATAAATGCTGGTCAACAGTCAGGTCAATGGCGCGGTCAACGGCTCCGACAACATAGTCAATAGTGCGATTCAATAGCTCTAACGGCTCTAACAGCTTGGTCAACGACTATGACGACTTGGTCAAATGGCTCTGACTCGGCTTAACTCGGTGAGTTGACTCAGTTATGATAGCAAACTTCTGTCAACTCGTTTAGAGTCGTTCGGACACTGATTCGGCTGATTTTTGCCGTAGCGTTATTAGGCCTCATGCTGATAGGCTTAAAATACTTCTTACGGGCTTAAACAAGTTTATTTTCAACAGAGAGAAGGCAATTCAGCTGGCCACATCCCTTGTCAACCTTCAATTCAGTTGGTTCATGATTGGAATAACCATTCTTGGTATAGCTCTTTACTTGGCTTTGGTTAAAGTTTACGGCAAAAAGGTTCATGTTTATCTTTCAATTGTAAAATAAGAATAGATGAACGAAGATTCTGACAACGACAATATTGATGTAACGTTAAGGATAGACGATAGTGCTTTGAAGCAAAGATGGTTTTGTGCAACAAGTACTTTGTGAAACTCATAAAAGTATTTGTTTAGTTTAATTTCCTTATATTTGCTTCAAAAAAAAAAAGGTTTAATTTCCTTATATTTACAATTTATAGGCATTTCTCTTTGAGTTTTAGATTATGCGTTCGTGTTCCTGTGAATATTTTTATGGTCTTCGTATTGAAAATGTAAAAGCAAGTTATCTTATAATTAAGAGTAAATATTAGCCGTTGAAAAATAAATTAAAGTTGTTTATTTTGGTGTAAGAGTCTTGAAAATGGAAAATCTATTGTCATTTGAGATGTTACAACATCACTATCTATATTGATTGACAGTTATTCTGAGTTGATGTTGTAACATCACTGAAATATTTGACTTGATATTTTTGAACGTGTTTATCTAAATTTTATAGCTATCATATGATTGAACATTTGTTTAATTAGTTGTGTTTTGATAAAAGAATATCAATAATTGATATTTGCCTTGTAGGAAAATTATATTCACATATGTTTGCCTTTTGAGAGAGTTTTAATGAAGATTGATTATTATGTGATTTCTAATATTAATTGTTTAATATTTCTAGAAATAATCAATCTTAACTTTAATCAATTAGCTTATAATTATTGGGCTAATTTATCTAATTGCTTTTATAGCTTATAATTTTATAGAAACTGCCTTATAATATGAAAGTGTAAATATTTATCTCATAATTTATCATTTTCTTATTTATACTTAGCTGATTCTTATTGTGTGTGAATACTTTTTATTTGATTAATTTGTGTGAAAATCAAAATTACTATTTTAGGTAACAAATCAAGGTTCTTTTGGAAAATTATAAATCTGACTATTTTAGACAAGGTCGATATTGTAACATTATTGTGCAAAATCGGTAACAATTACAGATCAGTTTTGATTACGAAAATCTTATCGTTGACTGAACTAATTGGCTTCTAATCAACATTTATAATGATTATAATGTATCTTGTAGATTGTAAACGATTGGAAGAACACAAGCACTATAAATAGGGGTCTAGGTTAGATTTCTAAATGTGTCATATATATTTGTGATTGCCATTAGAACAATATTTTGTTGAATATGTCTATACTTTAAATTGTAAGACTAGGAGGGTCTTTAGTTGTGAGAGTGCTTCTAGAGAAATACGAGCATTTCAGGAGAAGTACAATAAGTCTTCAGAAGAAGGTAGGTTCAAGAAATCTAAAAGAATTCAGACATAAGGAATCACATCACGTCGAGGGGAGCTCGCTAGAGGAATTAGTGAAGGAGTATTGGTATGTTGCAACATTTAAGAGAGGGGGTCTTTTAGATTTGATTGGTGTTTATACTCACGTTATTTTTTATTAGTTTATTTCTCTAAGTATCGCCTTTTGGATATAGACTATCAGGAGATAGTTGAATTAAGTAAAAATATTGTGTGTCAAATTTTTATTTTTCGATATTACAACATCCATATTATAATTTTTATATTATCACCTTACATAATTAATTGGATAATTAATTATATTGGGTAAGAATATAAGAAACGATGGTAACAAGTCTGACGTGTGGAATTGATTAACAACAAGGTCACAAATTTCAAGGAAAAATAAGTGATTTATAGAACAATTATAGTGGTTCAATTCAATTGAAAACGCCTATATTCACTTAGATTCTTTTTTTTTTCTTTTTGAAAAGTCACTGAGTTTCTATTATTGATATTGGAAGCATCTAGAGAGAAATTGTAGAATCAAGTAATTATCTTATAAAATCAAATAATTAAATAAAATTGAGATACTTACCAAATCTCGTCACTTAAATTACGAAATTCAAGAGATAAAAGATAACTAGCTTATTTAAATGAATTAATTTTCCATCTAGATAAAACCTGATATGGAATCCCATTTAAAGCGGTGGCTCATTAGATCCTTCAAGAAAAAGTCCGGCTCCAAATTCCATACGGACCCATACATTCCATACAGGCTCGTACATTCCATACAGAATTTCCAATCAGCGCATTATTTTCCTAACATAACTAGACTTTCAGGACATATATACGAATGAATTGAGAGGAACGACACTCCAAACAAACACTACGAATGAATTGAGAGGAACGACACTCCAAACAAACACTTGATCGGGTTCAACTTCATATTATAGTTCCTCAAAATTTTGAAGCATTCCTCAAAGTGTCAAATGTGCTATTCTGCCTTAAGTGATTTCACCAACATATCATCTATATAGATTTCCATTGTCTGGCCAATAAATGATGCGAACATTTTATTAACAGTCGCTGGAGTAACATATGTTACTCCGGGGTTTTTCAAACCAAATGGAATTACAAGTATAGCCCTCTCTCAGTTATGAATATGGTCTTCTCCTGTTCGCATGGATGCATTTGGATTTGGTTATACATGCACATATCAAGTATGAGGTACATATCAAGTATGAGGTATCATTTATTATAAAGAACAAAACAAAAAACGAAGAAACGTGTATGGAAGTTCCAACACTAAAGGGACAACACAAAGTGCCATTAATATGATAGTGGATGGACTAAGGTTTCTTCTTCATATATCATTGATTGGCTTTTGGAGTCAAAGGATATAATTAAAATGAGTGGGATGAAGAATTTGACAAGTAATTAACTGAACGTGTTATTAAATTTTATGTAATGGACAAGATACACATATCTAGATATAATTATTAGATTTCTTTTCACTTTTCAAGTGCTCTTTGCGTATTTTTAATAATAAAAATAAAGTAGAATTTCTCGTTGCGTTCTAAATTTGATTTTACAAAGAGTAAATTATAAGCATAATGAGGTTGGCACATTCCGAGAACTAAATTATCTCGCACTGTTTTGTTTAGCCTGTCAGAAAAGCCTTTTTTTCATTTGAAAAAAAAAAATGGGTCTTTTCCAATAAGCATGTGCAAAAAGCCTCTTACTTCGGTCAACCTACCGCCAAACAAAGTCGATCCCTATTTATAGCATTTGCCACGGTAATTAAATTAGACTTGCAGCTTGTATGGCTAAGGCTTTATTTTATAGCAACAGTTGTGCAGTGATATAACTTTTTTTTTTAAATAAAAATAGGACTTAACTAATGACCCTTACCTATTACAAATTTAAAGAAAATATCTAATACTACTCAATTCCCACCCTATCCGATGAGGGATAATAGGTGTGGGACCTATTCCCAAATCATACACTACGTAAACGATTAAGTAGCAGAACAGATCATAAATGGGGCACACCGTCCGACACGTGTCTAAATTGACTAGTTAAAGGCCACGCGAGTCGCACGTGGCACCACATAGGCCATTGGGCTGTCCGAGGCTAGGGCCGAGCCCATCCCAAACTCTAGATGGACTCGGCCCAGTCCGATTCTTACCTCGACAGCTGGGGGTCGGAAGCCTCAAGGGTCTTCCACCAGAGTACAATGGGAAGCAGCTCACAGCTCTAGACCCAGACAGAGCATTTAATGCGATCTTGAGTAGGTGTGCGCATGGGACAAACCATCCTGACAGAACGACGATTTGTCCAAATCTCACCCCTGACAGACTCGAGCCATAAGGGATAGCGGAAACTAGGCTACAGCAGTGCAGGGAGAATTACAATAATCTCGGCCCGTGACCTCTGGACTAAGTCTTGATGAAAAAGGTACTCGGTCTTGGGATTGAGAACCAGGAGGTTCACAATTTCAGGACTATATATATGAGCTATGCGTCCCCAAAAGAGAGGCATGTACGCATACAAAAAGAAACATTTTAAAAGATTCGCATATACGAAGAAACTCTAAATCTTTGCTATCCTAAGCCAAAGATAACCAGCTAACTTAAGCATCGGAGAGTCTTTGCAAGTGGCCTCTCTCGCCTCTCTGATCTTGCCCGAAGTCAAAAGCTCTTTGGGATAGCGAGGACACATGGACAGTTGGAGGATACAACACTGGCAGTTCAGAGACACGTGGACAGTTGGTGAAAACCGCTCCAACAGTTTGGCGCCGTCTATGGGAAACCGTTGAGTGTGAGAAAAAGAGTAGGAGTTTCACAATCAAGCTTCCCGAACAAAAGGCCATATAACGTGGGATGGCACCTTAAAGAATGACAACTAAGAGCACGCGTCTCGATGCCGAAGGAAGCTCCCGGGGAGCACAACCTGGACTGGAGTAAAAGCTGGACCAGATGCTCGCCGCACTGGCGGAAGCAAGCCGGAAAGCAGAGATTGCCCACGAGACTGTCCTGGGTTTAAGACAAGAAGTCGCAGAAGTGCGCAGAGATAACGCCCGCCTAGAAGGGCTACTGGCAAGCGAAGCCAGGAGTGAGCGAAGGGAAGATTTTGACGAAGAAGTCCAGCAGGAATCTGGGGGCCAACCGCCGAGGGAGGTTCTTGCCCCATCCAAATCGCGGATGCAGAGTGAGCAACAAAGCCAGACGAGACCATCGCGAGCCGGAGCGGCAGTGGACAGAAGACACCAAGGACGCCCGGAAGGTATGCTTCCCAATTGGAAGCAAGAAATGATGGTGGAGCTGAGTAAAAGGCTCGGGGCCCATCACAGCCAGACCCCCGATGATCTGACAGAGCAAACTGTGCAAGGGATCAACCAGACGGCCTTCGCCGACTGGATCCAGATGGAGCCTAAGTCGAGAGACTTCACGACCCCGACCTTCAGGCCGTTCAATAGGAAGTCCGACCCCCTCGATCACATATACCATTTTCAGCAGAAGATGGCCTTGGAAACCAGGAACGAGGTTGTGACCTGCAAAGTCTTTTCCATAATCCTGGTAGGACCGGCCCTATTATGGTTCAGACGGCTTTCAGAGAAATCCATAAACGGGTTCGAAGATTTCTGCAAACTTTTCTTAAAGCAGTACGCAGGTGCCCGGAAGCAGCAGAAATCCATGCGAGATCTAGACCGGTTGGTACAAACTGTGAATGAGTCTCTAAGAGAGTACTTGTCGTGCTTCCTAGAGTTGATGTCCCTAGTGCACAACGCCGACTCAGTCTAGGCCACAGGATCGTTCGTCAGGGGCCTACAACCAGGATCGATGCTATCGGACCATCTACTTCTGAACCTTCCATATGATATGGCGGACGTCGAGGCAAATTCGGAAGGGGTATGTAGGGTACTGGAAAGCCGCCAGAAAGTGCCTAAGGCCTCTGCCGTGATAACAACGATGCCGGCACAAACCCCAGCCCCGCACGGGGTAAAGAGGCCTGTACTAGACCAAGGGCCGACTCCGAAATGGGAACCTTCTATCCAAGCAGTCAAGAAGGCAGTAAGAGGAGGAAGGCGTCTCGTGACTGGCTGCTGAAATATGAGCTCAACACGCCGATCGACGTGATCCACCTCTAAAACAGGGACAGGGGCATTTTCAAAGACCTGCCCAAGTCCAGCATTCTTGAGCACATGAAAAATAGGATCAGGTACTACCAGTTTCACGGGGATCACGGGCACGACACTATCAACTGCCGTAACCTTTACGTGCAGGTTATGATGGCGATCCATGCCAGTAGGTTGAGATAGTACATAAAGGCCGGCGGAACCCAGCAACAGGGAGACGTCACCAGGCCTGAAAAAGGCAAGCAGACCCAGGACTCCGGATCAAGAGAGCAGGCCCTGAGGATAGTGCTGACCATCATGGGCAGACCAGAGCCGACCCAGGGTCAGGAGGAGAAGGAAAAATGCCTCAAAAATACCCGAGAAAATATACGAAGAGGAAAGAGCTGCGCAACCAAAAACTTGCCAGCATACCTCGAAAGCGATCTTCCTACAGGAGCGCTCACCATGGGACAGGGTCTATTCTGTTGGAAGTAGATCCCCTCTAAGGAATGCCTCAGCTATACAAAAAGCTAAAGGAAAGCAGGGTCAGGGTCTACCCGTTGGAAGCAGACCCTCCCCAGATTCAGAACGATCGTACTATGGGGATCACGTTGCCTGCCAACGACCCAAGAAAATGTACGAAGAGGAAAGAGTTGCACAACCAAAAACTTACCAGTAGATCTCAAGAACAATCGTACTATGGGGATCACGTCGCTTGCTGACAACCCAAGAAAATGTACGAAGAGGAAAGAGCTGTGCAACCAAAAACTTGCCAGCGGACCTCAAGGACGATCGTACTATATGGATCATGTCACTTGCCGACAACCTAAGAAAACGTACGACAAGGAAAGAGCTGCGCAACAAAAAACTTGCCAACAGACCTCAAGAACGATCGTACTATGGGGATCACATCGCTTACCGACGACCCAAGAAAACGTACGAAGAGGAAAGAGTTGCGCAACCAAAAAAACTTGCCAGTAGACCTCAAGAACGATCGTACTATGAGGATCATGTCACTTGCCGACGACCCAAGAAAACGTACGAAGAGGAAAGAGCTATGCAACCAAAAACTTG
>JXTB01000521.1:227387-283375 GCA_002914805.1 Parasponia andersonii | reverse complement strand
ACTATTCCTAGAATGCCACCTATTCCTCTCACTCCAATGACCAGTCCATGGCCATTTGCAGTATGGGGAATTGATATTATCGGAACACTTCCATTTGCGCGAGGTGGATTGAAGTATGCAGTGGTCGCAGTCGATTATTTCACCAAGTGGACAGAAGCTGAAGCCTTGAGTACCATTTCCGCAAAAAAGATGATAGATTTTGTTTACAAATCTATAATCTACCGTTATGGTATACCACATACCATAATTTCTGATAATGGGAAACAATTTGACTGCATCGAGTTCCGTAACTTCTGCAATAACTTAGGCATCAAGAAGAATTTCTCTGTTGTTGTTCATCTACAAGCCAATGGATAGGTCGAAGTGATAAATAAAATACTTAAACACAATATTAAGACAAAGTTAGAAGAGCATAAAGGAGCTTGGCCAGAGGTACTCCCTGAAGTTTTATGGGCTTATCGCACCACTCAATGAACAACTACCAGAGAAAGTCCATTCTCTTTAGCTTATGGATATGAAGCAATGATTCTGGTTGAAATTAGCGCGAACTCTCTATTACGATCAACCTATGAGCAAGATCGCAACAAAACACTAACGAGGATTGAGCTTGATCTTTTAGAAGAAAGGCACGAGCAGTCTCAGCTTCTAATCGCATCATATCAACAGTGCACTACTCGATATTATAACTCTAAAGTCAGACGAAGAGGATTTGAAGTTGGTGACCTTATTCTTCAGCAAGTCATACCTAATAATAAAGAGCATGGTGCTGGAGTATTTGGACCCTCTTGGGAAGGACCATATGTTATTGATGCCATCATTCGACCTGGGACATATAAGTTAGCTCACACTGGCGGACAAAAGATCGAGCATGCCTGGAATGCAAAACAACTTCGTCGCTATTATCAATAAATCTTCATGTATACCTTCATGTATTCATCATTCATCAATAAAGATATCTACTTATTCGTTATTCATTGTTCGTCATTCGTTGATCATCATTCATTATTTATCATTCATTGTTCGTCATTCGTTGATCGTCATTCGTTATTCGTCATTCGTCATCATCAATATGGGTGTCTCCTCATCGATCATTCGATTTGGTCCACCATTTATAGTTTTATGGTAGTCTTCGAACACTATAAGACTCGGGAGGCAGTGAGATCAGAATATTATCTCCTATTTGCTTCCTAAGGGACTATGCAAAATGTCCATATTTAGAGGGGTTGGAATTTTAGATATCCGAAATATCTAAAATTCCTTAAAATCTTAGGATTTTCTCCTCGCTTCATGCTTTAGCATGTCATATTACGCAATTTTCCTCCTCGAATAACAAAGTAACTAAGCAAAATGTTCATTGTTCAATGTGATATATTGCTATATTTACATTTTGCCATGGAACTTTTGAAAAACATTATTGAGTTTGCATCACTCATAACTTTTGAAAAACATTATTGAGTTTGCATCACTCATACTTGCTGTTTTCTTAAGCGACCTAACCTATCCTAATACAACCATTTTAAGTGTGTTGGATTCAAATCGCAATAGCGTACCGATCAGTTACCTAGTGATTGACTACTCGGTTAAATTAATTATCTTCTTTATTATAACTTAGTGTTTTGATTGTTTTGCAGGAATAAATGTCTAATAAAGAAAACATTCATTCATTGATAAAAGCTTGGACCTATATGCAAGTAAAGAAATCCAAATAAGAAGAGGACCAAGCTCGTATTGTTCTGAAGTTAAATAAATAATAAAAGAACATTATTTTTATGCAGACGTGCTCGCCTCACAATCTCCAGTTTTGGTAGCTTCTGCTTCTCTCCAACTCCAGACAAGCTCGACCATATCTTCGCCAAGGATGGAAAAGTCGAAGCCCGGATGCTCGCAGAAGATGTTATATATAATGGTCGACGAGGCGATGTCACTGGCTTTGTTTTCGAGCTCCTTGACTTCAGTAGCCTTGAACTCTTTAGTAGCCTTATGAGCCGCCTCTGTTGTCGCCTTCTTCATGCGATCCGGATGCTCGGAGATAGTCTTTTCAAGCTCTTTAATTTTCTCCTCGAGCTTCTCCTTTTCGAGCTTTTCCTTGGCCAGATCCTCGCGTAGCTGCCGATTCTCCAGTTCGAAGGATTTTTTCTCTTCCTCGCGAGCCTTCTTCGAGTCCTCGAATGCTTGGGTTATTTCTTCAAATTTTTTGGCTTTTTCCAAACACTTAAGGACTAGGTCATGCATCAGGACAGCAGCTGCAGCAGTCTAAAAATATAGCACATCAATACTAGAAAGGTGCATTGAAGAGAGAAAATAGAAGATGCTTACATTCGCTAATATCCTCATCGCAGAACCAAAGGCAATCTTGGCTGATCGTCGCTTCATCTTCTCCCAGCCATCTTCAGAAGTGAAGCGATCAATGAAGGTTGCGCTCATACCAGCCTTCTCCGGCAATTGGCTAAGGAGTGCGAAAAGCTCCTCGTCTTTATTAACCTGGTTCGGTTCCGAAGAAGTGGCAGTCTCCTTAGATGGATCAGGATGGCTTGCAGTTTGAGGCTGAGGAGGAGGCGAGCTTATCGGGATATCCTCGAAGGCGACTTTTCATTTCTTGGAAGTGTCGACCTTCTCTTTCCCTTTTGATATCGATGGAGGTGCTCTCTGGCGTCTTAGACTTTGCCATTGACCCCAGAGTGGAAGGCGGTGCTCGTAGTCCGCTACCAATAACCATTTCTGTACAGATGTGAGTCAGCATGTGAGGTGACATAATATGATGATAAAAAAAAAATAATAATTATCTTCTTGCTGTGGAGAAGCTGGTGGTGATGTGATTTCTGGAGATGATGGTTTCGAGGTTGTAGGGGTGGCAGGTGCTTTACGCTTCCTAGGTTTGGAAGACGAGGCACTCTTTTCCATCTGCTTCCTTGGCTTTTTCTTCTTCAAGCTCGAGGGTCTGGTCGAACAGACTGTGGAATCTAGGAAGGCGGCTCCCCTTGGAAGCAGACCACAAGCAACTAAGTTCTTAGAAGTCCCAAGCTTCTTCCAATCGAATTCTTCAATCGGAAGGTCATTTATTCTGTACACACTTGCGAGCTGTTCTTTGGAAAGTTCAGGCCATTCCCTGTTATCTGTGATGACATACGAGTGCGGTCAGAATAATATGTATATGCAGAAAAGGAAATAAACTGAAAGTTACCTACCAGGATTCTGAAAGAAGCCGTTATTCGCATAGCCAAAGTGGAAAAATAGATTTTTCCATTTTTCCATGTTGTTGCGAACCCTGTAGATAGTTTTTATTGCTTAGTTCGACCACTTGCTCGCATAAAAGAAGCCAAAGTTTGATGAGTTTAATTTCACTTGGTAAAACCAAGTGAACTCTTCAAGAGTAGGGGTTTCTAAGCCTAGTTTATTGTATAGTATGTACAGACCTACTATGTATCTATAAGTGTTTGGAGTTAGTTGAAAAGGAACGACTCCATAATAATCGACGATGGATTTTATGTAAGGATGAAGTGGGAGGTAGACACTGCATTTGAGAACTGCTTCAGAGAATGAGGCAATTCTGCGAGGTGGTGTATGTGGTCAATTGAACTGCATGGGAAGGCAAAGAGGGATGGCGATCTTGTAGTTGCACACGATCTTGCTGAGCCTGTTCATGGTGCAGCTCGTCCTTATATTGGTACATGATTAGTCTCTCTACATATTAATAATTCGTTGCGAACGCAGGGGTATCTCTGATATGTTGGGGCCATTGGTCTTGAGGAAGGTCGCCTATGCGAGGACTACTTTGCCTGGCCCTGGTTATCTCAACTTCGGGTTCTGGCTCAAGATAATCTTCGAGGTTTATGGAGCTAACACTGGTATTGGAAGATTCTCCTGAGAATGCATTCCCTTCCTTAAAATCCTCACTACTAGACATCTGAAAAGAAATATGGATGGATTTAGTCCTATGCGAGCATCAGGGACCTTAGCTATATGCGAGCAGTTTTGGGGTCTCATCCTAGGATTGCATCAATAAGTTGCTCATCGAATTTTTTCTAATCGATCTATAGATTCATAAAATTGTTCGAGGAGTTCCTTAAAATAAAAAAAAAAACGAGTTTTAGACCCTCAAAAAAAAAAAACTCTTTCACGAGTTCGTCTCTATCAGTCATCTAAAAGAAAGTATTCTATAAACCAACGAAGGGGATCTAAAAAATTCTCATTCCAGTCCATCTGAGTGTGGGACGGGTTTTCATTCAAGACATTTAGGCTCTACAATCGGATTCAATTCTAGAAATGAAATCTGTAAATGAGTTTTCTGGATAGAGAACAATAAGAGAGAGCGGATATATACTAACCTTTCTTCGAAGACAGAGAGATCGAGATGTAGTCTGAATGATTGTGGTGATAGCTTCGTCGGAGAAGAGGCTGAAAGTTGTACGAGCTGAAGAACAAGATGGTACCGAAAGGATTGCTTTGTGAATGCTTTGGGTTTTGAGAGAAATGGCAGACGATAGGATTTTTGAAGAGAAGACAGATTAGTTTTCGATATATATGTCTCAATTATTGTCAAATCACAGCCGTAGATCAAGGTATTTAATTTTCAGTTCCAAAGGCCGAAGTTCACGCGGGATTTGATTTTTCTGAAATTAAATCGGTATCTTTTCAAAATTTGAAATGATTCGATTTAAGACAACAGCTGGCATCATCGCTATTATTGTGTCTGTTTAAAAAGGAAAAGAAGGGAAAAGTCTCCTCGAATTTTGCTATTCTTCTTTGAAAAGGTGACACGTGGTTTCATATGTCAGAAAAAGGTGCGGGTGATCTTGAAAATGCGAGATTTGAGATCTGGCGACTCTTCGACTCTTCAAATGTCTCTAGTCTAGGTCATGACATCACATTTTTTAAGCTCGCACTTATAGTAGAAGGAAGTTCCATTTTGTCCTAAAAAACTAATGGAGCTGGGGGGAAATTGTTGTGTGGTCTAAAATCCTATATGTTGGTCAATACTAAAAAGGGAAAAGTTGACCAAATGAACATGTCAGGTCGCATGAGTAAGATTAAGTGCGACCTTCTCCGAAAGAGTTTAGTGCGACCTCCATTGCATAAGTTAGTGCGACCTCCTCTGAAAGAGTTAAGTGTGGCCTCCACTACATAAGTTAGTGCGGCCTCCTCCAAACGAGTTAAGTGCGGCCAGAATTAAAAAAAAAACTAGACTAAGATTCGTCAAAACGGGTAACTTACAAAGAAAGGGAAACAAAAGTTTCTCTTTAAAGATCGACCAGTCATCTCATTTAAGTTATTACCCAGTTATATTATTACTCGAATTATATTTTCTGATTATATAGTTACTCATTCTTACAATTGGGAAATATTGAGCTATCCTTACCTATATAAAGGGAGTTCAATGTTTCAGTGGGGGATCTTTTGATTTTTTTGGAGATATTTTTGATCTTTTATCTTTTAGATCTTTTGGGAACTTTTAAACTCTTGCTTATTCCTTTCGGACAACACATTGTAATTTTGAGCTATTATAATTCTTCAGAAAATAGTAAAAAAACAGTGAACGTAGGTTCATCTTTTTTAAGGCTGAACCACTATAAAATTCTCATCTCTTTGTTTGCTTTGATTAATTAACCATTTTCACACACAAACCATTTTGTAATTTTTCCAAATTTATTGTTGACAAAACCTCCGTCAACAAGTACTAATTTTTAACGAGAATATGGACCAATGTACTCTATATTGGATTTGGTTGATCCTCATACTTCGACTTTTGAATTTCTTGTAGACCAAGAATCTGATTTAATTTAAAGTGCTTTTTATGATCTGTATTGCACTTGTCAACTAGCAAAAAAATACAAATTATCATAAAGAATAGCTAATTAAGCTCCTTATTGCTTCGCAATATCACGTGGATCAACTACCCTAATGTTTCTTATGATCACCAAATCTTTCCAGCCACTCCTTCCTTTTTCTGATCCACATACAATTTTAGTCTTCCATTTACAGTATTGTCTGCCAAATATCAAGGGTAGTAGATTATATATATATATATATATATATATATATGGCACAAATCCAACAGTTATTTTATACATAATTATCCTTTTTACCAATTAAATTTAGTATAAATATTTTTTAATATTAAAAAATAAAAGAGATAAATAATATTAATGATGCACATCTTTTCATGTACATCATTATAGTCATTGGATTACTGTTATATGATGATCTAACGGCTAAAAAAAATACTTATACATATATTAAAAAAAATACCTAAGTTGGCAATAATATATATTTATATATATATTTCTAATCTTTTTTTTTACCTATCTATAGGTGTTTTTTTTAATCTAACGACTATAATAATTTGAATAGTTGAATAAAAATAAAAATAAAAATAAATTATTTAAAGCTTTTCTCTCTCAAAATTGGACTATAAAAAAACATGATGATTTTTAATTAGGTAAAATGATATCTATAGATAAATATATATATGTATTGGATCGGTAACTATAGATATGACTAATAAAAAAACTTAGTGTAGAGTCAGATGACAAGTTTTACACGGGTGATTATGGGGTTTTGGTTCTTCAACAACCTTCGAATTCTATAATGAATTTAATAAAAACTTTCTGAGGAAAGAGCTTTCTTGATACACTTGATTGGCATAAGAGAAAGCGAGCCATATGTGATCAATATGCATAAATCAAATAATATATGGTAGATTTTACTAAACTAATTGCAACTATTGGAATTAATAAACTTTAAAAGATAATTGACAAAACCTTAATTTGAACAGAGAAATAGAAATTAATTTATTTTTTAAAAGGAGAATTCTACTATAGGACCCCATAATTCGCTCCTAGCACAACAATCCCATCAAACGGCACATAATTAATCTGACACCTTAACGGGCCCTACAAAGTACAATAAAAAGTAACCTGGGATGCACTGGATTATGCTCCTAGTCTTCTTCTGAAAGCCGTTTGTGTTCTTCCCCAATTTTCTTTTCTATTTTTCTTTTTTCTTTTTCATCTTTTCACTTTGATCTTAATTTCAATTACCACCATTCGTTCATCTTCCTCTTCATAGGTTTTCACTGAAAGAGTTATAGAAATATGAAAAACAATTTCTTGAAATTGAATCACAAAAAAAAAAAGAATAAAGAAAAATTCTGCAACAACGAATCTCACCAAGACCAACAATACAGCAACTACGAATCAGTAAGAAATTTTCATTAAAAAAGAAGTCCAAACAACCAAGAAGAACTTTCTAACAACAAAAAATCGAGAAAAAGAAGAATTGCAAAGATTTCTAAAAAACCCCAATATATCAAGCTTATGGTTTTGATTTAAATGGTTATAATAATATTTATCCATGAATGGTTATAATGGTTTAAGCCATTAGATATAAATCCTATGGTAGTGATTAATTTGGTAGTTGGTTAATGTTATCACTATTTTTTTTAGTATCCATTTATGATCACAAAAAAATTAAAATCATTAAAAAGTTCTCCATATATATGTATATATATATATATATATGTAAACTGACAAATTCTAGAGGCAAATAATTGCTTTAAAAAAAAAAGAAGCTAGAATAAACAGGACATAAAGTCATCATAAGATATAACATTTACCCAAATACCATCAACACTGCCATTAATTAAATTGATTAATATTTTGCTTTAATTATTAAATCATCATTTAGCTCAAAGAAAGTACGGATGTTGAGTAGAGAAGGCATGAAGAAGAAGCTCAAGAAAAATAGAATATAGAGGAAAATCACATATATATAGGCTACAATTATATCTGATGATTCACTCTTATATTCTGATTCATTCGAAAATATGTAATTCTATGAGCACATAACGTTGTTCAAACATTTTCAAGTATCCATCTTTCTAAAGGGAAAAAAATTAACAAATATCCAATTGGTTCAAAATAAGTATTTCATATCGATGAGTTTTAGATCTGAGGTAAGCAACTAAGATAGAGCGAGACGGAAGGATTCGAGACATGAATTCTAATGAAAAATTGAGATTTCAATCTTACTCACTCTTATTTTGAAGATAATAAATATTTGATTTAGTACTAATGATTTAACTTGAGCGTATAGTGAAATAACTTTTAAAGTTCTAACTCAAGTTGATCAAGGAATCAAGCTTGAAGATGAATGCATGTTGAAGTTACTAGAATCAGGCTTGAGGATGGATAAAAAATGACTAACAAAAGTTATATACTTAGTTCTTGTATTTGAATTTTTGTTTACATATAATATGATCTTAATGACTTAAATTTTTTCATTAAATTGGAAGTTTTCAAATCAATACTATCAAACTTACTTATCTCTAATTAAAATAAGAAATTTATTTTACACAAGCTTTTAAATTGATTTATAAATTTCTATAGGTTCTATATTACATAAAAAAAAATTAATTTACGAAGTCACATTTTGAAAATAATCAAAAAAGACT
This sequence comes from Parasponia andersonii, assembly GCA_002914805.1. NCBI lineage: Eukaryota > Viridiplantae > Streptophyta > Magnoliopsida > Rosales > Cannabaceae > Trema > Trema andersonii. Next base: position 274,926 of record JXTB01000521.1, on the reverse strand, counting down.
TGAAATAAAAATCAAATATTGCTCTTGGATATTTTCAACAGTCTGGTTCCTATTTTCGATCTACAGATTCCTTGTTGAATTTTCAGCAATTTTAAAATTCAATCGTGAGAACTGTACTATCAATGGCTAGTATTTTTGATCAACTGAAAGTGCATTTTCGATCTACTAAATATGACAGATTGTCTGTCAAACGGTCTAAAACGGATTGTTTATATTGAAGCCTATAAATAGAAGCTTTCCTAATACTTGAAATAACTCTTGAACACCCTTATATTACTTATATCATACATTTAAGTTGTTCTAATCAATTTTTGTGATCCAAACTTTCAAATCCATTTTTTCATGAAAATCACTTAAGCCAAACTAGATCATATATTGTGTTTACATATATTCTTTCTAAGTTTACCTTGTATCAAATACTTTTATCGGAGAGAGATTCTAGTTGAGAGATTTAACAAAAACCAAAAATTGTAGTTGTAAGGTGAGGTTGCCACTAGAGTCTAAATAAACCGATTTAGGTGAAGTTATTACCAGAGTCTAAACAACCCGTGAGTTGGTGAGATTAACACTATTGTCTAAACAATTCATATAGGTGAGGATTGACATCGAAGTCAAAACAATCCAAAGTTAGGTGTGATAAAGTCAGATTTAAGACTATTATAAAAGTATGAGTGTGCCTAAGGAGAAATCACTCGTTATGTACAAGGGTCGGTCAAACTTACAATCTTGATCTGAATAGTGGAAGCTCAAAGCAAGTTACCAAGAGTAGGGGACGTAGGCAAATTATCGTGTTTGTCGAATCTCGTAAAAGTCGAGTTTACATTTTCTCTATCCCTATACTCTTTACTTTATTGCACACTATTTTATTACATGTTTGATATTTATTGTGCTTAATTTACTTGATATTATTGTTATATATTTGGTATTATTGTTCATTTAACCTCAAAGTTTCAAAATAGTGGTCTATGGTTTTACATAGTTGAAAAGGTTTGTAAAACATTTTAAAACCCAATTCACTCCCTCCTCTTGGGTAGTCTATCTTGGGCTAACAATTAGTATTAGAATTTAGTGCTCAAATTTATAGGACTTAACTGTCTTGAGATAGCATACCCAAACAATTTTCAAAATCTTTCAAATGAGGGGTTTTCAACTAGATCACCATTTTTCAATAGAGCTGATTTTAATTATTAGAAAAATAGGATGCTTATATATTTACAATCTTTAGATTTTGATTTATGGCATATTATTACTAAAGGTCCATTTGTTTTTAAGAAAAAATTTAGCGATAAGTTTATTGATAAAGAAATTGATGAATATGATATAAATGATAAAAAAAAAATTTCAAAGAATAGTAGAACTATGCATATTTTGATTTATGGTATAGATAAAGATATATTCAATAATATTGAAAAAGCCATAAATGCTCATGAAATATGGAATATGCTTAAAGTTTCATATTAAGGTATAAATTCTATGAAAGAGACAAAAATCAATATTCTTACTCGTCAATACGAATTATTCAAGATGTATAAAGATGAGACTATTGCACAATTTTTTTTTTAGATTTAATACTATCATCAATTCTCTCAATGCTCTTGGAAAATTATTTTCTAATATAGATTTGGTGAACGAAGTGCTTAGAAGTCTTCCTCGAGCATATGGAAGTAAAGTAGTGACAATTCAAGAAGCAAAGGATCTCACCAAACTTTCCCTAAAAGAATTCATGGGTTCACTCATAACACATGAGATCTTGATGGAAGAAAGTAATGAAAGAGATTAAGAAGATAACATGTGCTTCATGACTATCGATAGTGAGGTAAAATCTCTTGAACTCAATGATGACTTACTTAATGATTTTAATATTGATAGTGATGATGAAGAGTTACCATACAATAAGCTCTTTGATGATTTTAATGAATTACATGATAACTATAAATTGTTTATTTTGAAAAATAATGCTCTTAAGAATAAATTATCTCTTTTATTAAAAGAACTTGAGAAATTTTTAAAAGAAAAGGAAGTTATTTTGACTTGTGATATATGTGTATCTTTGAAAAATGAAAATATTTCTTTAAAAGAAAAAGTTTTAGATTTAACCAATATTATCCACAATTTCATAAATGGAAAGAAGAATTTTGATTTAATGCCTGGTGGACAAAGATGTGTTTTTGACAAAGGAGGTATAGGATACAAACCTTTTATAAAATAAAAGTATCTCAAAAATTATTTTGTCAAAGCAACATCCAGTAGTAACTCAAAATATGTATACAATTATTATAACCGAAATTGTCATACTAGCTTTTCATGCTCTATTAAGAAAAATACATACTTTGGTGTTAAACAAGAATAAGTACCAAAAAATTCAAAGACTAACTGATAAGTGTATTTTACACTTATCTTTACTATCCTTTTGAGCTTAAGAATTGCTCATCTTTGAGCTCTTTTTATTTGTTTTGTTATTTATGATGCATATTTTAGGTGAGAAGTCATTGAGAGGATAATTCTGACTTTTCAAGTGAAACCGAGGCTAAATTAAGGCAATTTCGATCATTCGCCAGCAAAGATGGATGAACGAATATCTCAGCAATGTTAGCAGCACTAGAATAGAAGAAGCTCAGTAAAACTGGGCACTGCAGTATCAAATTAGTGCTACAGTACCAAAATTTCTAGAGAACTGATTTTGCAGTGCCACTTCTAGGTACTATAGTGCCAATCCACGATGCCACGGTGCCATGACATCAATATTATGGCACCGTAGTGCCAATTCCATGGCATCGCGGTGCCATCTCCTAGGTATTGTGATGCCGCAGTGCCACATCACAGAACTACAGTACTACCTATTCGACCATCTTGGCGCCGTAGCTCCAGAAAATGCAAATATGTTACAGAATTTTGAGATCATGACCAATTTGCCTCGTCTATATAAACTCTCTTGCACTTATCTGATGAGGGACGACTGGGAAATGAAAACCCTAGCTGTCAAGGGTTTCTAGAGTTATTTCTAAGGGAGAAATAATATCAAGGAGATGATTCAAGAAAAAGGAGAAATCAAATTAGAAGCTTTAAATGACTTTTTCTATCTTTTACTCTTATCTTTTGCTCTTCTATTTTCTATAAATTGATTATGTATCAATTTTTGTATATTTTTTGTGAAGCATTTTGTATGAACATGAGTTAAACTCCATTTCTAAGGAGATAATTGAACCTCTAATGTAAATCCATCTATTTGGTCTTTCTTTATTGTTCTTGATATCCATGATTGAATTGATTATTTTATCTTAAGCTTAATACATCTATTTACTTGGTCACTAAATAGATTATTATTGTGAAATCAATATGAACTTGGGAAGAGGATCATAGGTTTGGATGTAGATAGGACATCATAAGATCACTTTGTGAAGGGTGAGTTTGCATAGGATAAGAATATACTTATGTAACTTATGCAACTTCATGTGGGCATGACCAAACTTAATGAGTCTAATCAATTTATGTTAGGAGTAATATATTATCTTATTAAGACATTTTCATTTACGTTTTGGAAAGGATTTTGTGAATACTTTAGGATTCTTGGTTATCAATTCTACATGGATAATTATTTTATAAGGAAAACTAGTGGTTGGAGGAGTTCGAGAGTAGACTGCATCCTTATGTTCCCAACTATTGCTTTAAGAATTATTTTGGTCGCTTAATTTTTAATTTCATTTCTTTCCTTTTACATTGTTATTTGCATTTTAATTCTTACACAAAACTATTGAGTATTGTCGTTTGGATAAATTGGAAACTAGTTTTGATTAGTACTTAGCATTTGTAAATCAAATACTCCTCGTGGGATCGACATTCTCTTACTCTATATTACTTGTTGTGACCCGTATACTTGCGATGTTTTGTGTGTTAGAAATAGCTCCAACACTAACCCTTAAGGACCCAAAGTTATATGGGTACCAAAAATCCAAATTTGAATATTTATTGTAGGTATAAATAAGCAAAAAAATGGTTGTTCCAAGAACAAAACCAATAACTTCACCAAGCTCTCAATTTTTATAAAAAAATGATGGTGGATATTTCATTTTTAGAGATAACACAGAAAGCAAGATCATTGGTATAAGTAATATTGGTAACAATTCTTTACCTATCTTTGAGAATGTCTTGCTAGAAATATAATATGCCTAATTTTTCTCAATTTTGTGATTAGAGTTATTGAGTTTTTTTTTTATTCTTTCAAATGCTCAATTTGGAATTTTGAATAAATGAGATTATATCTCTTGATAAAAAAATATTTTTATCATTGTTAAAATATTTTCAAGTCAAGATAAATTTTGTTTTGTTTTATAATAGCTATGTGGAATGAAAATGTTTTACTAAAATTCTTTTAGGCCAAAGTTATCAACACTATTTGTGATGTTTTAAATCAGGTGTTAATTGAACTTATTTGAATAAAATACCATTATGAGCTTTGAAATGATCAAAAATCTAATATTGGATACTTTTTTGAGTCTTTGGATACAAATACTTTGTTTTCTTAAATACTAAAGACAACTTTGAAAATTTTATTTTTCAAATCTAATGTTGGAATTTTTCCTAGTTACTATACTACTACTAATGTATAAATAGAGTTTTTCAATAAAAGAACTAAGTAATAGATGAATCTATGCATATGATATTTGATGAAACTAATGACTCCTTCAAGGAGAAAAGCATATATAATATTGTTGTAGGTATCGTATTAAGCTTGAATGATTGAAGCTTAACGAAAAATCAAATGATGATAATTAAGTCCAACCTTAATATAAAGAAGATGAAGAGCTTTTGGAAGGATAAAATCCTTATCAATCAATCAAGGTATGTCTTCTTGAAATAGTTTGAGCTTGAGCATTTAAAGCCTATGAAGACACAGAAATAAAAAATTGGTATGGTTGATTATGATGAATTCTATTGAGTTGTTTCAGTTGAATATTATTTGTTTTGCTTAAGTCTTCAAAAATAATTACATGGTTTCAAAAAGATGTTTTATCATTGTTTTAGTTTTTGGCTTAATCATTTTTATCGTTTTTCAAACAAAATTTTTCAGATACTGTGAAAATAAAGTTTTCAGTAAATCGAAAACTTTTCAGTCTACTGAAAAAGTATTATGTAAAATACTTTTTCACTGCCAGAATCGGCAGACTGAAAAATTGTTTTCGGTCTACCGAAACTTCGTAGGAGTGCGACTATTTAAGGATTTTAAACATTTTTTATTCATTCTCTTGCATCTCTTCGATTTTATTTGAATTTTTATTTATGAACTTAATTTTGATTGACATATTAAATATTCATATGTGATTCAAAATGCTTGCACAATGCATAATGCTTAAACTCTTATATTTATGAAAATACTTCATAATCTTTACATGATAAAAATCATGCATAATGAATTGAATTATTTTATCTATATTAGTGATATATTTGAACTCAAAATGACATGTTATTTGAATTCAATATTTATATTTTGTAACTTTGTCATTTTGAATATTTATGCATGTTTTTTTTTTTCATCCTATAACTCTATGAGAACAAATATTTTTTTATAAATATCACATATAAGGTTCTCATTAGTTCTCAAGACATGCTTTGTTATGCTTTATCTTCTCTGAACATCTATTTCTTACAGTTGTTTAAATATAGATAGTATGTCATATTTGGAGTGAATACTTATTATTGCTTATTTATGTTTTTACTCTGCATTTGTTTATTGGTATCAAATTTATCATTCATATTTATACAACTTTTTGATGATATCAAAAGGAGAAGAAGAATGTGTTTTTGATTTAAATTATTTTAATTGATATCAAGTTGGTCATTTTATTTTTGATTTATTATTTTAATTGATATCAACTTGATATAGTTTTTCAAAATATAATTAGTATCTATTGGCATAGTTTAATTGGTATCAAACTTAGTTATTTATTTTCTTCAAATATAATTGGTATTTTTTTTTTTTCAAAAATCATTGATATCTCTCACATATGATTGATCTTTGCCTACGTTGGTTGTTTATATTTTGATTATGATTCATACATTAAGGATAAGCATATTTATGATTTGCTTGTGCTAAATTTGTCATTATCATTTTTCATAAATTATGATATGCTCTTTATAGTTAGAAATTAAGAAAAAGAAATTATTTCACTATTGTTCTCCTATACTTTATGAAGATTATACTTGGAGAAATATGTTTTCAACAAGTGAAAATTATGCTAGAGCTTTTTTGATAGAATTACTTTCACTTTATTCTAGAGTTTTTATGATTTTGATTAGATACAACTTCTCTATTTTGAATATGCTATATTTGTCATACTTATTATCAATAGAAAAAGTTTTGCAAAGAAAAAAAAAAGCTCTTGTTTTCACTTTGGCATTATATTTTTATTCAATCTTATGTTTGATATTGTTATTCTTATTTTGAAGATTGTTCATTCTTGATTCCTCCATATCTCCTTATTACTTAACTTGTCACTGGATATTTTGGAGAAAATTATTTGTGTATTGCTCTTTCATATACTTTTGTTATATATTCAAATAGAGAAAAGTAATATCATGAATTAATGTGGGGAGTATCTTATTTCAAAGAGATAGATTCGTTTTTATGAGATATCTAGCTTGATATTTGTTTCTATCTTTTTAATGATATCAAAAGTGGGAGAATAATGATGATTTATGAATATAGGGAGAAAAAAATTTATTCATGAGTGTGCATATGTTAAGGGGGAGTAATTTATTTAGCATACATTTTTTCATAATATGCTTATAATGCTTAATTGAGTTAAAAAGGAGAAGTAAGCCCTATTTACTTTGTAAAGCATATTTTGATATGGAGGTTCAAATATTGTAAGGATTAAGGTAAACTTATTAAATTTTATATTTTTATCGTCAAAAAAGAAGAGAAAGTTTATATTTTTATATCCTTATTGCATATTTTCTTTTATCTCATAAATCAATATTTATCATCATAAAAAATAAAGAAGAGAAATTTTATATTTTCATATCTTTATTGCATATTTCTTTTATCTCATAAATCAATGTTTATCATCATCAAAAAAGGAGAGATTATTGAGAAATTGAGTTTTCAATCTTACTCACTTTTGTTTTAAAAATAACAAATATTTGATTTAGTACTAATAATTTATCTTGAGTATGTAGTAAAATAGCTTTTAAAGTTCTAACTCAAGTTGATCAAGGAATCAAGCTTGAAGATGAATGCATATTGGAATTACTAGAATCAAGCTTGAGAATGGATGAAAAAGAGCTTGAAGATTAAGATCAAGAATACAAGACCTAGACTAGCAAAGGTTATATACTTAGTTCTTGTATTTGAATATTTGTTTACATATAATATGATCTTAATAGCTCAATTTTTTTCATAAAACTGGAAAATTTTTAAACCAATACTGTCAAACTTACTTATCTATAATTAAAATAAGAAATTTATTTTACACAAGCTTTTAAATTGATTTATGAATTTCTATAGGTTCTATATTACATAAAAAATCAATTTATGAAGTCACATTTTGATAATAATCGAAAAAGACTTGAAATAAAAATCAAATATTACTCTTGGGTATTTTCGGTAGACCGGTTCCCATTTCCAGTCTATTGATTCCTTGCCAAATTTTTAGATTCACCCCTTAGAATCACATTATCAATGGCTAGTATTTTGAATTAACTGAAAGTGCATTTTCGGTCTACCGAAAATGACAGATTGTTTGTCAAACAGTCTAAAACGACTAGTTTTAATCAAGTCTATAAATAAAAGTTTTTCCAACACTTGAAATAACTCTTGAACATCCTTATATTGCTTATATTATACATTCAAGTTGTTCTAATCAATTTTTTGATCCAAAATTTCAAATCCACTTCTTTACAAAAATCACTTGAGCTAAACTAGAACATACGTTGTGTTATCTATTCTCTCTAAGTTTACCTCGTATCAAATACTTTCATTAGAGAGAGATTCTAGTTGAGAGATTAAACAAAAACCAAAAATTGTAATTGTGAGGTGAGGTGAGGTTGCCACTGGAATCTAAACAACCCGATTCAGGTGAGATTACCACCAAAGTCTAAACAACCTATGAGTTGGTGAGATTGACATCATTATCTAAATAATTCATGTAGGTGAGGATTGGCACCGGAGTCAAAACAATCCAAAGTTAGGCGTAGTAGAGCCCGAGTCAAGACTATTGTAAAGGCATGAGTGTGCCTATGGAGAAATCACTTGTTGTGTATAAGGGGCTGTCAAGCCTACAATCTTGATCCAAATAGTGGAAGCTTAAACCAAGTTGCCGAGAGCCGGAGATATAGGCAAATCATCGTGTTTGTCAAACTTCGTAAAAATTGAGTCTGCATTTTCTCTATCCCTGTATTTTTTTACTTTATTGCACACTATTTGATTATGTATTTGATATTTATTGTGCTCAGTTGACTTGATATTATTGCTATATATTTGGTATTATTGTTCATTTAACCTTAGAGTTTCAAAATAGTGGTCTATGATTTTACATAATTGAAAAGTTCCGTAAAAACTTTTAAAACCTAATTCACCCACCCTTTTGGGTAGTCGTAGTCTATCTTAGGCTAACAGATCCGTTAGGTAGAAAGATAATTATAGCTTCGAGAGATTCCAATTTTTAAATTTTCGGGTTCCTAGTAAACACTCATAGAACGCTACTTTCAGATGAAAAACTAAAAAATTCATACCCAAAACACTTTTATGGGAGACTACATGGAGGAAATTAATGAAAAGTAATGAAATCGTGTAAACATGGCCTTTTTTCTATTTTCTTATCATTATTTTATTCTATTAGAATCAATAACAAATTTAGTTTATGTATAGAGCAGAGCATGTATTTTGCCATCTATTCATGTAAATCCTAACCATTTAATCTATATCCAATGGTGCAAATAAGGATTGCAAGTTTACAGTCAATTTTTGGGGTTATATAATAGAATTTGCTGTTAATAACATACTAAAAAAACTAACATCTACTGCAAAAACTCAGGGAAATGGAAAGTATTGGGCATTATTTCCCATTAAAATAAGAGAAGTGGACCAATATTCTAGTGTTATTGGGATAAATGATTTTTTATACGAGTGTTTTAAAGAAAATGACTTTTTTACAATCTTTTAGTGAGAAGGATTAAAATGTTGATGTCAGTGTTGATGTTTAATTTTACTGATAATATTGATGACAATATCAATACTAAAGATGTTTCAAAAAATTATCGAAATTTGTATTAAAACTGAAAATTTTCAAAGAAAACTCTAAGAAATACTAAAACAAGTGATATTGCATAATTTATACTGAAAATTAATAAAAATCATTGATAATATAGAATAGTTCAAATTCATTTAATAGCAAAATGAGTTTTTATGAAGTTGAAAATTATAAGAAAAATTTCTGGCTTGGTCCAAATAATATCTTTCACAATTTATTATATTTGAGTATTTTTTAACATAGTTATTTGTATTTTACATATATGTTAACTAATCTTTTTTGATAATTAACCTATAAATTGGGTAATTTGAATTTACTTAGCTTGACAAAAAAATCTTGATGGATATGTATAGTATCAATATTAATTTGAAGAGAAGATTGAATAAATATTTTATATCGCCAAAGAAATCATATTTATTTTGCAGTTTTGAACTTGACCCTTTATTAGGATTATAAATGCAAGTTGTTCGAAAACTTTGCCAATATATTATAAAGAGAAAACTATGATTTATTTATATTTTTTACTACTATTTTTTATTCTTATTTTTAAAAAGAAGACTTGAAAAATAAAATTGACATTTTAAAATATCAACGATGTTGTCGTGATAATATCTGTAAATATCTTGATATTAGCTCATTTTTTATCAACATGTTACCGATATTGACATATCCTCGATATTGTTTATATTTTATAGGTATTTCACAAATAAACATAAAAAAATATCTTTTCATCCAATATCAATGTCGACACTTCAAAATACTAATATTGCCGCAATAGTAGATAAATATCGTGACATCTCAATCCATGAGTGAGAAGAATAAATGAGTTTATAATGTTACCTATTTGAGAAAAACCCACCCAAAAAAGTTGCTTCAATATTTTCAATTTCTTCCATATATTTTTCAACTTCTTCCCTCCTCCTCTCTAGCCAAGCAAAAACCAAGGCCCTTTTTTTTTTTTTTAAGTGAACATTATAGAAAACTTAAAAAATTAACTCGATATCAAAAAATGACGTCCAAAATAGTCATTATAATTAGTGAAACAATGATCGTTCCAAATAAGGTCACTGTTGACGAAGGTTTTGTCAACAATAAATTTAGAAAATTACAAGATGTGGCTTGTGTGTGTGTAAAGGGTTGATCAAATCAAAGCAAATAAAAAGACAAGAATTTTATAGTAGTTCAGCCCCAAAAAAGATGAGTCTACGTCCACTGTTTTTTACTATTTTTTGGAGAATTATAAGAGTTTTGTTAAGTTTCAAGTTGGAACTCCCAGAGCTAAAATACAGAATGTTGTCCAGAAAAAAGAAGTCCAAGTCCCAAAGAAAGCATCCTTCACAGCAACATTGAACTCCCCTTACATAGGTGAGAGTAGCTCAATATTTTCTAATTACGAAAATGGGTAAGTGTGTAATCAGAAAATACAATTTGAGTAACAATATAATTGAGTAATAACTTAAATGGAATGATTGGTCGATCTTTAAAGAGAAACGTTGTTTCCCTTTCTTTGTAGATTACCCGTTATCTAGTTTCCTTTTCATACTGGTTGCACTTAACTTATTCGGAGGAGGTCACTCTTAACCCATTCGGAAGAGGTCGTACCTAACTCATTCGGAGGAGCTTGCACTTTAATCAAGAAAATTCTCATACGACCTGACACGCACAACCGGGTCGCTAACTTTCCATTTTTGGCATCGACTAACATATAGATTTTAGACCACACAACAATTGGCCCCCAACTCTATTAGTACTTTAGGACAAAATGGAGCTTCCTTCTCTGATAAGTGCGAGCTTAAAAAATGTGACATCATGACATAATCTTGAGATCTTCGAAAAGTCACTAATTCTTTAAATCCCATCTTTTCAGAACAACGCATACCTTTTCCCGACAGACGCAACCACGTGTCATATTTTCTCAAGAGAATAGCAAAACTTGAGGAGACTTCTCCGTCTTTGAGCAGACACGATGATAGCAATGACGCCAGCTGTTGTAAATTGAGATGTTTCAAATTTTGAAAAGATACTCATTTAATTTCAAAAAATTAACTCCTGCGTGAACTTCAGCCATTAGATCCGAAAATCAAATGCCTTAATCTACGATTGTGATTTGATGATGCTTGAGGATCAAAAAATCCATCTGCCTCTTCTTCAAAAGTCTCGAACCCTATTGCCTCCTGTTCCTCTCACTTCTTCTAAAATCCGAAGTGTCCATAAGGCAAATCTTCCCAGTATTCTTTTTTGTTTTGTAGCTCACACAAATTCACCATCTTCTTCGATGAAGTCATCACCACAATCCTTCAAACGACATCTCAGTTCTTCAGTCCTCGAAAAAAGGTTAGTATACATCTTCTCTCTCTCTCTCTCTTATTGCTCTTCAATTTTTCAGAAAATCCTTATTTACAGGGCTTATTTCTAGATATAGAAAGATAAATCGTAGAGCCTAAATACCCTAAACATAATCAACCCCATCCCTATATTCAGATGGACTGAAAAATAGGAATTTCTCAGAATCTCTCCATTAATTTATAGAATAAATTATTTTTAGATGATTGATAGACAAACCCATAGGAGAAATTTAGGATCTGAAATCCTGATATTTAAAAACCAAAATCAGTCGAGTAACAAATTACCGAAGAGTTGCTCGAACAATTTTTTGATGAATCCGTAGATTGATTAGAAAAAATTCGATGAACAGCTTGTTGTCGATGCAATCCTAGGATTTGTGGCCCCATACTGTTTGCATATCGCAAAGATCCCTAATGCTCGCATACGACTAAACCCATCCCATATTTCTTCTTTCAGATGTGTAGTAGTAAAGAATTTAAGAAAGGGAATGCATTCTCAGGAAAATCATCTAATAGAGTATTAGCTCTATAAACCTCGAAGACTATCTTGAGCCAAAACCTGAAGTAGAAATGACCGGAGTCAGGCAAAGTAGTCCTCGCATAGGCGATCTCCCTCAAGACCAATGGCCTCAGCATATCAGGGATGCCCCTTCATTTGTTACGGGTTATTACTATATAGAGAGAGAATGGTCATGTACCAATATAGAGACGAGCTGTTCAACAAACAAACTCAGAAAGATTGTAGGCAACTACAAAATCGACGTCCCTCTTCGCCTTCCCACAGAGTTCAATCAACCACACACACTACCTCGCAAAATCACCTCATTCTTAGAAGCAGTTCTCAGATATGTTGTCCACCTCCCACTCCATCCATATATAAAATCAATCGTCGACTATTATGGAGTTGTCCCTTTTCAACTAACCCTAAACACATATACATGGTAAGTCTGTACATATTATACTATAAAGTAGGTTTAGAGTCCTCCACTCCTGAGGAGTTCACTTGGTTCTACTAAGTGAAATCGAACCCATCAGATTTCAGCTTCTTTTATGCGAGCAAGTGGTCAAACCAAGCAATAAAAATTATCAACAGGGTTTGTAATAACATGAGAAAATGGAAAAATCCGTTTTTCTACTTTGACTACGCGGATAACGGCTTCTTTCATAACCCTAATAGGTAACTTTCAGATTATTGTTCTCTATATAAATATATTATTCTGATCGCATTCATATGTCATCGCAGATAATAGGGAATGACCAGGACTCTTCAAAGAGCAACTTGCAAGGGTGTACAAAATAAACAAACCTCTGACCGAAGAATTTGATTGGAAGAGACTTAGGACGACCAAGAACCTAGTTGCTTGTGGACTCTTTCCAAGGGGAGCCGCTTTTCCAGATTCTACCAACTGTCCGACTAAACCCTTGAGCTTGAAGAAGAAGCCAAGGAAATAGAAAGAAAAGGGTGCCTCGTCTTCTAAACTCAGGAAATGAAAAGCACCTACCACTACTACGGTCTTGTAACCATCGTCTTCAGAAGTTGCATCGCCACCAATTTCTCAGCAGTAAGAAGGTAATTAAATTTTTTTTTCTTTGTCGCATTATATACATCAGATGCTAACTAATCATATGTATACAAAAATGGCAATTGGCAATAGACTGCGAGCACCACCTTCAACTTTGGGGTCAACGGCAAAGTCCAAGACACTAGACAGCACACCCCTTTTTTTGATGAAAGAGAAAGAAAAGGTCGACACTTCAAAGAAGCGAAGAGTTGTCTTCGAGGACATTCCAACAAGCTCACCTTCTCCTCAGCCTTCAAAAACTGCGAGCTAGCCTGAGCCATCCTAGGAAACTGCCACCTCTTCCGGGGGACCAAGCCAGGCTGACAAGGATGAGGAGCTTTTCACACTCCTTCACCAACTGCCAGAAAAGGCTAGTTTGAGCGTGGCCTTTATCAACCGCTTCACTTCTGAAGGAGGTTGGGAGAGGATGAAGCAACGACTAACCAACGTCACTTTTAGTGCTGCAATGAGGATGCTGGCAAATGTAGGAGTCTTCTATGTTCACTCTTCGGCGTATATAAATATNACAGATGTGTGATATTTTCAGACTGCTGCAGCTGCTGTTTTGATATATGACCCGGTTCTTGAATGCATAGAGAAGACCAAAAAAGTCGAAGAAATAACCCAAGTATTCGAGGACTCGGAGAAGACTCGCGAAGAAGAGAGAAAATACTTTGAGTAGGAGAATCATCAGCTGAGCGAGAGTCTGGCCAAGGAAAAGCTTGAAAAGAAGAAGCTCGAGAAAAAAATTAAAGAACTTGAGAAGACTATCCCCGAGAATCCGGATATTCTGAAGGAGGCGACAATGGAGGTGGCTCACAAGGTTGTAGAAAGGTTAAGGGCCACCGAAGGCAAGGAGCTTGAAGAAAAAGCTAGTGACTTTGCCTCATCGACCATAATATACAATATCTTCTGCGAGCATCTGGATTTCGACTTTTCCATCCTTGGTGAAGATGTGGTCGAGCTTGTTTAGAGCTGGAAGGAAACCGAAGTTGCAAAATCTAAAGACGGTGGAGCGAGCATATTTGCATAAATTATTTATTTTTTATTTTATAAAGTTTCAAAACAATGCGGGCTGGTTATTTTTATTTTTTATTGTTTTGCTTTGTAATACTTTTCTTGCATACAGGTGCGAGCTTTTATCAATGAATGTTTTCTTGTCAGATTTTTATTCTTACAAAATAATTAAAACACTGTATTATAATATAAAGATGCATAATTTAACCAAGTAGTCAATTACTAGGTGACTGATTGGTACGCTATTGCGATTAGAATGCAACTAACTTAAAACAAGTTTTAAGTATTAGGCTAGGTTAGGTCGCTTAAGAAAACAGCAAGTATGAGTGATGCAAACTCAATACTATTTTTCAAAAGTTCCACGGCAAAATGTAATATAGCAATGTATCACATCGAACAATGAATATTTTGCTTAGTTACTTTGTTGTTCGAGGAGGGAAATTGCGTAATACGATATGCTATAGCATGAAATGAGGAGAAAATCCTAAGATTTTAAGAAATTTTAGAAGTTCGGCGATCTAAAATTCCAACTCCTCTAAATGAGTTTGTATAGTACAAGATAATATTCTGATCCCACTGCCCCCTGAGTTTTATGGTGTTTGCAGACTGCCATAAAACTATAAAAGATGAACCAAATAAAATTGAAGTAATGATCAAAGAAAATACATCTTTATTGATGAATGACAATGAATGATAAATAACAAGAAGTCATCTTTATTGATGAATGTGACGAATGACGAATAAGGAATGATGAATACAAGATGCCCCCCAGGTCGTTGAAAATACATACAGATATACATGAAGATTTACTGATAATAGCAACGAAGTTGTTATGCATTCCAAGCATGCTTGATCTTTTGTCCATCAGTGTGAGCTAACTTATATGTCTTAGGTCGAATAACGGCATCAATAACATATGGTCCTTCTTAAGAGGGTCCAAATACACCAGCACCGTGCTCTTTATTATTAGGTAGAACTTGTCGAAGAACAAGATCATCAACTTCAAATCTCCTGCTTCTGACTTTAAAGTTATAATATTGAGCAGTGAGTTGTTGATATGATGTAATCTGAAACTAAGACTGCTCGCGCATTTCTTCTAAAAGATCGAGCTCAATTCTCATTAGTGCACTATTCTATTTTTGCTCATAGGTAGATCATCGTAGAGAGCTTGCACCAATTTCTACTGGTACTATTGCTTCGTATCCATAAGCTAAAGAGAATGGACTCTCTCTAGTAGTGGTTTGTTAAGTGATGCGATAAGCCCATAATACTTCAGAGAGTATTTCTGGCCAGGCTCCTTTGTGCTCTTCCAGCTTTGTCTTTAGGTTCTGTTTAAGTATCTTGTTTATGGACTCAACCTGCCCATTGGCTTATGGATTAACAACAGTGGAGAAGCTCTTCTTGATGCCTAAGTTGTCGCAGAAGTTACGGAACTATCGCAGTCGAATTGTTTCCCATTATCAAAAATTATAGTATGTGATATATCATAACAACAGATTATAGATTTATAAACAAAATCTATCATCTTCTTAGCAGAAATGGTACTTGAGACTTCAGCTTCTGTCCACTTGGTGAAATAATCGACTGCGACAACTGCATACTTTAATCTACCTCGTGCCAATGGAAGTATTCTAATAATATCAATTCCCCATACTGCAAATGGCCATAGACTAGTCATTGGATTTAGATGAACATGTGGCATTCTAGAAACAGTCGCAAATTGTTGACATTTGTCACACCTCCTAGCAAATTCCATTGTATCCTTCTTCATAGATGGCCAAAAATACCTATGTTTGAGAACCTTGTTCGCAAGTGCTTACCCTTCTGAATGATTTCCGTATATTCCTTCGTAAAGTTCCCTCATAATGTAGTGTGCTTTTTCTTCATCAACATAAAATAATAACAGCGAGCTAAAACTTCTTCGATAAAGCTTCCCGTTATAGATGATATAGCGAACTACCTTTATTCGAAGCCACTTTGCGTCATCTTTGCATTCGAGAAGATCACCATTTTGTAGATACTTCATTATAGGAATGATGGTTTTCCATCAACTGGCATGGTCAGTTGGGGCTCTACTTCGATACTCAGTTTCGCAAGAATTCGACAGAAACCACCTTTAATAATTCTGCATTTTTCATTGAAGCGAACTTAGCTAGAGCATCTGCTCGAGTATTCTTAATACGAGGAAGAAGTTGTATGCTACAAGCAATAAATGTCGAGAATAGTCATTGTACTTCCTGCAAGTAGGCCATCATTCTCTCTCCTCTTGCCTGATAATCACCGATCACTTGACAAATGACCAACTGGGAATCATTGTATACCTTGATCATCTCGGCCATCATTTCTTATGCGAGCTTCAGCCCAGCTATTAGTGCTTCATATTCTCCCTCATTATTTGATGCTGGAAATTTAAAGTAAAGTGCACAATGAATATTATGCCCTTCTGGACTGATCAGCACTAAGCCCGCATCGGCTCCATTCTCGTTTGACGATCCATCGACGTAAAGTTTCCACAATCTTGATAAATCTATAGCAGGTTTTTCGATCATTTTTGTGGGAAGATTGACATCATACGTGAACTTTGCAATGAAATCTGCGAAAGCTTGACCTTTAATCGTAATGCAAGGTTGAAAATTGATGTCAAATTGACTCAGCTCGACAGCCCACTTAAGTAGTCGACTGAAGCCTCAGGTTTTTACAAAACCTACTTTAATGGAAAATTCGTGAAAACTTTGATGGAGTGCGCATGAAAATAAGGTTGAAGCTTTCTAGATATCTTGTTTCGGCATCAAGCAACCTTTTACTTATGTAATATACCAGTCATTGTATCTTTTCTTCTTCTTGAATTAACGTAGCACTTGTCGCATATTTGGAAACTATGAGATACAAGTATAACTTTTCCCCCGGGTTTAGCTTTGACAAGAGTAGAGGAGAACCTAAGTGTGCTTTTAATTCTTGAAATGCATGCTTGCATTTTTCAGTCCACTAGAACCTCTTCGAACCCTTTAATACTTCAAAGAATGGTTGGCATTTATTGGTTGACCTGGATACAAATCGACTCAATACAGCCACTCTTCCCATCAGGCTTTGTACGTCTTTGGGTTTGCGAGAGGATTGCATATCTATTAATGCTTGTATCGTCTGAGGTTTAGCCTCGATTCCTCACTGGTTGACTATGAACCCTAAGAATTTTCCAGATCCTACTCTGAATGCGCACTTTTGGGGGATCAACTTCATCTGATATTTCTGAAGAATTTTGAACATTTCATCAAGTTGCTTGATGTGATCTTCAGCTTTCTTCGACTTTACCAACATGTCATCAACATATACTTCCATTGTCTCGCCAATTTGTTTTGTAAGCATCATATTGACAAAACGCTGATAAGTCGCTCCTGCGTTGATGAGTCCAAAGGGTATTTTCTTGTAATAGTACAATCCTCGATCAGTGATGAATGAGGTATGCTCCTCATCTAACTCGTACATTGGGGATTTAATTATATCCAGAATACGCGTCCCTAAAGCTTAAGAGTTCATGCTCCGACATCGTATCTACAAGCTGGTCGATTCTTGGAAGGGGAAAGCAGTCCTCTGGGTATGTTTTGTTAAGGTCAGTGAAATCGATACAAGTTCACCACTCCCCGTTGGGTTTCTTTACTAAAATTGGGTTTGCTAGCCAGTTTGGGTAGAAAGATTCCCTGATAAATCCAATTTCGAGCAGCTTCTCTACTTCTTCTTTCAATATGACGTAGCATTCTAGATTCATGGCTCTTCTTTTTTGCCATACAGGCTTCTTTGTTGTATCTACATTAAGACGATGACACATGATATTCGGATCAATCCCCACCATATCCGAATGTTGCCATGCGAAGACATCCAAGTTTGAATTCAAAAAAGCAACTAATGAAGTTCGTACGGGTTCTTGAAACTTCGCTCTGACTTTTAGAACCTTCAAAGACTTATCAATCGACAAATCTTCCAAGTCTTCTATAGGTCCAGTCTTGACCTCGCCATCGATTTCTCGAGAGTCGAGGTTATCGATTGATGTTTTGCTTGATGCTTCCCTCGACGCTTTACTAGATGCTTCACTTGACACCCCACCTTGTAGCAGGACCATCATTATGCGAGGTGTCATATCTTTTGCTGTGAGCTTTATTGAATTATTATAACAAGTCCTCGCATCATATTGGTTGCCTCACACTTTGCCTACTCCATGTTGAGTCGGGAAGTTCATAGCAAGGTGGTAGATTGAAGTTACTACTCGAAGTTCCCTCAGTGTTGGTCTTCCTAGTACAATATTAAATGCAGAGGGAAAATCCACAACTAAGAATTGGGTCATTACCATTGAAACCCTAGGATAAGTTCTAATGTTGACCATTAACTCAATCATACTCCTAAGCATTATGCTGTTACCAGTAAATCCATAAAGTGGAGTGACAGCGGGCTTTAGGTCGCTTTCACTCAACCCCATCTTCTTGAAGGCGTTATAGTACAGGATGTCGTGGCACTTCCATTATCAACTAATACTCGCCATAGCTGCATGTTTCCACAGTTGATCTTTATGACCAACGCATTATTGTGTGGGTAATGGACCTCTCTTGCGTCCTGCTCCGTGAAAGTAATATTTATATCTGGTACTCGTTGAAGCTTTTGTGGTCGCTGCTCAAAATGCATGATATTGGTCAGCGGTTGTTGTCGTGCTTCTCGTGCATACCTATCTTGTACCCTCTTCGAATCTCCACTTACATGGGGTCCTTCAAAAATAGTTCGCACCTCACGTTGAATTTTTAGAGATCTTTTGCTACGAGCTTTATTGAATTATTATAACAAGTCCTTACGTCATATTGGTTGCCTCGCACTTTGCCTACTCCATGTTGAATCGGGAACTTCATAGCAAGGTGGTAGATTGAAGCTACTACTCGAAGTTCTCTCAGTGTTGGTCTTCCTAGTACAACATTAAATGGAAAGGTACAATCCACAACTAAGAATTGGGTCATTATCATTGAAACCCTAGGATAAGTTCCAATGTTGACCATTAACTCAATCATACCCCTAGGCATTATGCTGTTACCAGTAAATCTGTAAAGTGGAGTGACAGCGGGCATTAGGTCGCTTTCACTCAACCCCATCTTTTTGAAGGCACCATAGTATAGGATGTCGATGACACTTCCATTATCGACCAATACTCGTCATAGCTGCGTGCTTCCACAGTTGATTTTTATGACCAATACATCATTGTGCGGGTAATGGACCTCCCTTGCATCCTGTTCCGTGAAAGTAATATCCATATTCGGTACTCGTTGAAGCTTTCGTGGTCGTTGCTCAAGATGCACGACATTGGTCAACAGTTGCTGTCATGCTTCTCGTGCGTACCTATCTTATGCCCTCTTTGAATCTCCACCAACGTGCAGTCATCCAAAAATAGTTCGCACCTCGCGTTGAATTTCTGGAGGTCACTGTCAGTTTTCTTCTCGCCTTTCATTGTTCTGTTTAGTGTACTACCACAGCCGCCCTTCTTTAATTAATCTTTCGATTTCATCTTTTAAGGCAAAGCAGTTATTAGTATTGTGTCCAATGTCATTGTGATACCGGCAGAACTTGTTGGAATCACGCCTCACTCTATCCCTTTTTATCGGTTCCGGTTAACGATATCGTTCCTGTTGGTTTGTGACCGCATATATATGATTTATGGGTGCGTTCAGTTTAGTATAGTTGTTGAACCTCATGGGAGCTCTTGAAATCTCCTGCTTTTTCTGTTTGGGCTGCTTCTCAGTCGATTGTTCGTCACTTCTTTTGTTCGACTTCTTGTTATTATTATTATTGGTTATGGTCGCATCTTTAACAACATCTTTTCCTCCTTCCTTTGTCATCTTATGAAGATTCTCACGTGAAGATTCCACCCTTAGATGTCGACCAACTCTTCGATAGAAGTCTTTAAGGGTTCTGCATTCTCGCTCAAGTAACTCTTCCTAAAGTTTAGTCTCTGGTTACACCCTAACCATCATTATAGTTAAAACTCCTCCTTCAGGTGGGTTGTTGACCTTTGCCAACTATGAGGTAAAACAATTAAGGTAAGAACATAGAGTTTCCTCCGGACCTTGCCGAATGGCAGAGAGGCTGACTAGTGGAACAATAAAATTCTTCGCAACCTGGAATTACCTCAAGAATACAGTCTGAAGTTATTGCCAGGACGAGATTGAACCAGATTTGAGTCCTCGAAACCACTTCTTCGCTGCTCCTGTGAGAGTTACAGTAAAACATCTGCAACGTGCGAGATCATCGACACAATAAAGTTCCATCAGGTTGTTGAAGTGATCCATATAGTCCTGAGGATCAGTTTTCCCATCAAAAGTGTTTAGGGTGGGAAGTTTGAATCCAGCAGGTAAGGCAGCAGCTCGAACCTGAATGGCGATTGATGATACCTATTAGCAAGCTCATCGTCCCAGCCAGCAAGTACATCTAATGCGATCATCAAATTATGAACATCGACGTTCGGAGGGAGAACATTATTTTTTACTGGTGGTAGAGGTGGCCTTTAGTCATTATCACGATATAAGGCAGATTGGTCAGGCAGGGTCTACTGCGACCTTTGTAGGGTTTCTAATAAAATAGTGCGATGAGATTGACTTCGGTCATTATGATGTGATGTGGATCGCTTCTGACTACGTCGCTGTTCTAGATGTTGTCTTAGGTCTGTAGGATTCTGTCGAGATTCCCTACTAATCCTTTCAAAGATACTCCTCGATTGACATTTTTGCTCGTTGTTTAGACAATCACAATTGATGGTTGCTCTCCGAGAAGGTTGTCTATGATCACGATTAGTGCTCGAACTTTCAGTACCAGATTCCAAAGGCAAGTCTGTGACCTTGCCTTTTCCCTTAGAAGTGCGATCTCCATGATGCTCTTATTGGGTTTTATGCTGGTCACGGTTCTCTGTCTCTAGGATCTGAAGTCCTCTCTCAGGTAGTTAAGCAAGACGTTCTTTGGGGCGTTCGTGCTGTAGTGGAGTTACCATCTGTCCCTTAACAAGTCGTCGTAGAGAGTCATTAATCTGACTAGTGATTTGCTAAAGGTTCACCAGTGCATCCTCCATGCGATCCTGTCTCTGGATAATATTTTTCTGGTGTGGTCACGGTAGACTGGTCCTGAGTGGGGCTGGTTTTGGCTAGTTCCGGTGTTCTTGGTAGTAATTCTGGTGTTTGCCATTGTTAAAGAAGCGAAATTGACAGATTTTTTTGTTGGAATAGCCCTCTTCTAGTGCCAATTATTGACGGAGGTTTTGCCAATAATAAATTTAGAAAATTGCAAGATGTGGCTTGTGTGTGTGAAAAGGGTTGATCAAATTAAAGCAAATAAAAAGACAAGAATTTTTTAGTTGTGCAGCCCTAAAAAAGATGAGCCTACGTCTACTGTTTTTCACTATTTTCTGGAGAATTATAAGAGTTTTGTTAAGTCTCAAGGTTGGAACTCCCAGAGTTAAAATACAGAATGTTGTCCGGAAAAAAGAAGTCCAAGTCCCAGAAAAAGCATCCCTCACAGCAACATTGAACTCTCTTTATATAGGTGAAGGTAGCTCAATGTTTCCTAATTGTGAAAATAGATAAGTGTGTAATCAGAAAATACAATTTGAGTAACAACATAATTGGGTAATAACTTAAATAGAATGATTGGTCGATCTTCAAAAAGAAATTTTGTTTCCCTTTCTTTGTAGATTACCCGTTATCTAGTTTCATTTTCATACTGGTTATATTTAACTTATTCGAAGGAGATCGCTCTTAACCCATTCAGAATAGGTCGCACCTAACTCATTCGGAAGATGATACATTTTGATCAAGAAAATTTTCATACGACCTGACGCGCTCAATCATGTCGCTAACTTTTCATTTTTGACATCGACTAATATATAGATTTTAGACCGCACAACAGTCACTAATTTAAAGACTATATTTGAAACGGTAACTAAAATAATGACCATAGTTTTTTCACAGTCTTAGTGACCATTTCGATAAGTCATTTTTCATTTTTTTTTCCCCTTCCAAAAATGAACCTTTTAGAATTTCTGGATAAAAATAAAGAGGACTTGAAAGGGGAAAAAAATAGTGTGCGAAAATGACGTCTATAAAAAGCTTAAATGCCAAAAGTCGTGGATTGTAGGTAATTATCAGTCTCGGTTGATTTTTTTTTTTTCCCCCCTCTTTAGCACTCTCCTCTCTGTCATCTCCTCGCTTTGTTTGCTGTCAGAAGAGGTTTTGGTCAAATCACGACCCACAATATGATCCTAGAAAATTCATTTTGAAAAAGACTCCTAAAAAAGCCCTTTCATCCCAAAACACTAGTATCTAGCTCAGGTTAGTTCCCAAAAATTGGGCTTCAGGCCCGTCCAATGCAATGGGCTGAAATGGACCCAATGTTGCTAACCTGGGTCCATATACTGGTGGCGGGAAGGCATACTCTATAAGAGTCCACTCGAAGCTCAGAGCCTAAACTCAATTTCAACGGCAACTAAAGTTCGAAAAAAGGAAAAGAAGCGAAGAGCCTCAAATTTTGCAGAAGCAGCAAAATTTAGCGAGTCGGTGCTCCACACGCAACTCGGTGAGTTACAGGTTATTTTTCGCTGCATATGAGTATCTAGATTGCTCTATCTCCATCGAAAAATTCTGGATTTTTTTTTGTATATTTTCTTTTTTGGTAATTTTTCAATTGTATAAACCAAATTGTTTCGTCCGATTTGAGCTTTGCGATTTCCGTTTAGGAATTATTCTGTTTTGGGTGCATTTTGATCCTAATCGTATCTTTTTTGTCATGCGTTAATGCGTTTTTGTTAGTAGTTAAATGCTATTTTATTTAATTTCCATACGAAAAAGATTTGAAAATTTCAGATCAGATTTCACTTTTCAAATTTAGGTTTTCAACTACTTCAATCTAATAGGTCTATAAATAACGATAGAGAATGAAAATGTGAAAACAAGGTGCGTTAAAAGTGTCTAATGTTATCATTTTCGCTTGATTTGTATATATAATGTGTGTAAATATATATATATATATATATATATATATGTGTGTGTGTGTGTGTGTGTGTGTTTATTTTGAGAAGATAACAAGTAGCACGTAGAAATTTATTTTTCTTACTCCCGAGGTTGTTCATCATGATAATCGGCTTGACGGTGTGAATTGATTGATTTATTATGGTTTTACGGTATTTGTTGTTCTTTGTAGTGTATGCATTTTTGCTTTATTTATTTGTAATTTCTCCAGGGGTGAGAGTTTCAGACTGCGTCTCCCAGAATGTTGCAATGGATGGGAGGTTCCAGGAGGAAGGTGACTGCGGTGAGTATGATATCGAGCTTAATTTCTCTTTGACTTGTTGGATAGTTCGTTGTTTTCGACAATAGGCTTTAGCAGCTATATACACTGTTTTAGATACTTAACATTTTTCTCATATGCTTATAAAAGAGCTGCAGTTTCTCGGATAACTATGTATTAGTTTGAATAAGTCAGTAGGTTTCTTAGCCCGTCATGTTCAAGCTGTCGTATGACTACAGTTTACATGTAGTTTGGTACTTTTACATGATTTATCAACTTAAACCAAAATAAATAAATAAATAAATAAAAAATGAATAAATTTGCGGATGAGATAATTGTGTAACTTATGCATAGCATTTGAGACTATACCCTGAATTTTGTTCTGACATTTGTGCATTTGTTTGCGCATGATGCCACTTTATTACATGGGGAAATTAATCAGTCAAGGAAGTCTACGCATAAAAGGTAAAGAAAACATTTTAGAATTCTGGAAATTAACATTTAATGGTCATCTATATCCCTATGATTTACTGTTGAATGATGCCCCGCTTCCTAATGTTCTATTGTATGATTACTCATCTCCTCTCCAAAAAGAAAGCTGGTGAATCTATGAAAATGAATTGAGATGTTGTTAGGCTTATCAAATCTAGATTTTTCACCCTTAAAAAATTTCCACTAGGCAAAAGCAGTACTTTGAGCAAAGGAAGCAACAACAGCAGTATCAGCTACAGACAGAGATGTTAGAGAACTATGCCGATGGAATGGACATATCTGGACAACAGTATCACAAAGAACATCGGTCACTGGATGTACTCAGTCTGCTAAACTTGTCAGCAAGTGCTCAAGAACAGAAATCTTCTTTCCCAAGAGGTAATGTTTTACCATTACAGTACTCCAACGCCCTCGATTGCACTTTTTGCACTAATTCTGGAAACCTAAATCTTGTTTCCAATATTTCTTTCATTTATAATGCTCCAGTAAGTAGAGATCTAGACGTCAATGCTTCAACAAGGGAGAATGAAGTCAGGAATAGTTCACCAGTAATCCATTCTGAGACAGTTGTTCCTGCCAACTTCGTTCAGATTAAGGAAGCAAGTATGCTTTCTATTGACCATTATATCTCTATGCTTTTGCATTTTCTTAAGTGGGAATGATATGTGATGATTGTTTGCTTAACAGGAATTCCACATGGATTTCAAGTGGAGACAGCATGCCTGAAGAAGTAAATCATTTGTGCATGCATGCACTTGTCCTTAACGAGATATTGTTCTACCCTCACAAAAATATTTCCTTTTCAAATCCACTCAACAAATATTTTATCCCCTGCTAGATGACTCATTGAACACCAAGAACTTTTGTTATTCTGTTCTTACTCAGCTCCTCTTTTTCAGGTTCTTGTCTATTAGTGTTTTTGTATCTTGTAATTGTTTATTGGGAAAAGTTGACAAATTCATTCCTCACAGGATTTCTCCTAGTGCTCCTGATAGTCATAATAGTGTTCTTAGTGGAATCAATTCTAAACCGGAGCAGCAAAAGACAACTAATGAGCAACGTAAGTAGCACTGACTATTAAATAAAGCCTTGACAGCTTCACTGCTCACAATCATCTTACCACAGCTACTTATCATTTATTATAGGCCATTATATATGCTTCTATTTATTGTTCCCCGCACTTCCTACTGTTATTCAATTTTCTGTAGAGTTGTCTGTTCTGGATTTGCTCGGTGATGATGGGCTGAATGGAAATATGGAAGGAACTCCTGTACATGAAGCTCACGTTGCATTTTCAGTTGAAGGTATGGTTTTTTAATCTCAATATCTATCCTTGTTTTCACTGGGCTGTATTCTTCTGGGTATATAATTAATGCATACTTTTCATCGTTTAGGTTTGGGTAAAGTGGGAATGGAAACACCGGTCCATTCACCACAAGAGCCCAACAGGTAAACTAGCATGCTTCAATTTCGATGGAATCTTGATGTCTCTTAATTCTTGCTTTTTGAGAATTTCTTCTCGAAATTTTATGTTGCATAATTTGTCAAGCTTACAAAAAGTTTTAGTTCATAGACTATGACCTAACCAAGTTTGTGCCACATAAATTGTATGCCTATATAAGATTTGATTATGCATCATATGTTTGATACGTATGGTTCTACATTCATCCCTTGGGTAGGTGTATTTTCCTTTTGTTTTTCTCTAATAAGATTCCTCTTGGATTTCTGTTTTTTTCTTCAGAAGAAAAATCATACCCATCATGTGCACAGAAAGCAATAGGGGTTCTCTTCATTTGAGAAGATTTCATTGCAATCTATAATCATTTAAAATAAATAAAAAGACAATTGGATCATTTGGCCTAAAATGGAAAAAAAGATACTAAACTAAACTTACGATGTTGTTGGAATACTTGACCCAATTGCTATTTGCCTGAACAAGAAGTATTTCTGTTATTTTAGAACCTCAACAGTGAATTACATTTCTTCTGTTGTAGAAACTTTTCATGTGGTATCTCCTCACCTCTGAAGGCTGCAGGCTGGCAGAAGTTATCAAAGAATTTTAACTCTCTGCTGGATGACCTCGAATTTGAAGGGGTGCGAGCTTTTGGAGTATCTTTGCTTAGTGTCTTTTCTATTAGCTTATGCCTAATGTTGCTTAGTTTCAAAGCGAAATCATGCCACCAACCATCCCCCTCCTCCATTTCTATGAAATTAGAAGGTTAAGTAGAGCTGTGTTATGCTACTTTTAATTGCAGCTAGGCTTATTATTTAACATGATTATGCAGGATCCAATGGTGGAAGATATTGATGTTCCCCTTAGTATAGATTGTTTGGACTTCTCATCAGGTATTATGGACTCATTATGCACTCCAAAGGACAATTCATTTACTGTCCCTGACCGTTGGCAACAGGATAGTTACAGTAGTAAAAGAAATAGTTCCTTTATTCACCCCAGTGAAGATAAATGGAATGGTAAGTATACATTTCTTTTTCCCTCACTTACATTTCTTTTTCCCTCACTTGCACACATTTTCAGAATCCTGATATGATCTATAGTTTTGCTACCACCAACTGAATAGCGTTATTTGGCTGATAAGGTTTGAAGGTTATACATTTGCATGACCTAATCAGTACAGAATATGTTCTGTTCGTGGAAGTTTTCACTTGGAAATGTGATTTTTTATTTATTTATGAATTATGAGAATAAGAAATGGACGACTGGTGGTTCTTGGATTGTGCTTCTTGTGATCAACATCATCAAGTTTATGAGTCAAGGATAATACTGAGATGGGTTATTTGTGCTATTTCTGCTATCAAAATCACATTTGTAACCTGTATTAGCTTTCTTTTCCTGTTTCTTTTAACTCATGTCTGCTAGGTAGACCTTCTTTCCCATACTGCGGCTTCTTTGAGGAGAGAGAACATGACATGTCAAGGAAAACCTGGCAAAGTGGAATAGATGACAATTCTGCTGACAATTTGATATATGGAAACTCAAACTATGATATGTCAGATTTTTCTTTCAAAGGCCCTCACCAAGCTATTAGGTGTTCTTTTAAATCCGAATTTCCCCACCCTTTTTCTAGATACAACACTGTAAAACTTGTCGATAAACTTGTTGTATCTGTACAGGACCAGAGACAGAGTCCCAGACAAGTACAACTTCTTAGGTGCTCCCCGTCTTATTCTCAAATTTTTCTTTCTTTCTTTCTTTCCTTTTTATTTGTTTTCTTTTTCACCGAGTAGATTTTATTTTTCGGTTTTCTTCGTTCTGCTTGCATTTTTTTGGCAACAAAGCACTTTAAATAAAGGTACTGGTGGTCTCACGCCCGAGTACTGAATCATGGGGGGCAAGTGATATATCAAGACATGATTGGGGATTGATTCCTCAACTGGTTATGTGGAGGATATATACACTTATGTGTATATATATATACACACACTACTATTTATGACGGGTATATTTATTGGGGTGACGTAACCTTGTATGGGTGGGTTTATATCTATTATGGTCCTGTTTCTGTGGAAGTTTACAGGAAAATTTATGCTGTATTCAGTTATTTATGAGTTGCATAGCTATTGTGTTATTTATGCCACTCTTTTCCCCTATTCTCTTTTGTAATCAGAGTCAACAATTTCATATTCCCGGCATCAAATATCACAATATGACCATGACTTCTTAATTTCCAACCAGAAAAGGTACGACAAGTCGACAATTGCTTAGACTTTTAAGCTGCACATTATATACTGTCTTGTTTCCTTGGATCATGTCAATGTACTTAAGATTTCAAGTTCATGTGACGATAGACAGGCCCCCAACTGTAGAAAGGAACTTTGATTTGAAACCAGTAACAAGCCAGCCAGATCGGTTTTGCTTTGGGACAGAAGATGCACAGGATAATTCAAGCTTGCAGAGGTAAATTCGTATAGGAAGAATTGTTACACAACAATTTCATCTTTACTTCTGACTTATACGCTATAATTTAAAGTTTTTATTTCATCTTGTGCCGTGAATTTTGGCAGTGAAGAATCTTGCTCATCCAGTGCAGGTATTTATTGATATCATTTGTTTTTATTCCCATTTTGACAATCGTATTTCAAATATACTGAACTGATATTCTGCGATTATGCCAGTGAGGTTTCAGGCAACTGATAAATCCCTACCAAACTCAACATCATGGCAGGGCAGGAGAGGACCAGGCAATGCTTTTGCTGGATCTGGCGATCAGTGTGGTTTGAAGAAGGCATTTGCCAATGAAACCAAGGACGATCGTCAAAAAGAAAGTATGGCATGTGTATCAGGAAAACGCAAAAATATGCTAAATCTGCCAAAGTCAAAAGCATCACATCTCTCAAGCCCTTTTTTCCAGGAAAATTTGGGAACAGAAGACATTTGGTTCTTTGAGGAAGCATATGCTACAGTTGATATGTACCCAGGCTCAAGCTCTTTTGATCAAAATTCTGGAACAAAATATACTGGCTTTGACACTGAACCTTGGGACAAAGACCCTTTAAGTAAATTTCCCGCTCCGAAATTACATGTTGCTGCCACCCCTTCGTGTGACAGATTTAACTGTGAGCCTGTTGAGTCTTCACCTTCCAACTGTTTCAACCCCAAGATTCCTTTTCATGCTTCCTCAATAATCTCCATGCCAGATTTTTATCCGGATTCTGAATCGAGAAGGATGCATCAGGATTCATCCTATATAGCTGGTTCTCAGGGTGAGACACCATCCCCTGATTTATCAGTGCAGGAAAGCTTTAGCAAAGATGTTGAATATAAACCGAAATTCGAACGATCCAACTGTGGAACATCTGAGCTTGAAAAAGAGATTTATAGCAGGAAGGAGGTCTTGGTGTGTGAGGATAAGGAGGCCAAAGATGGTTCAAATTTAGAGGATAATGACCATGAAGGTACGAATGAAGGCTTGGCTGATCCAATGGAGAAGACATCACCAGCCGTGCATACTACTGATAGATCTGGGAACCCAAAAGATGAAAAGGATCGTCAAAAAGAAAGTATGGCATGTGTATCAGGAAAACGCAAAAATATGCTAAATCTGCCAAAGTCAAAAGCATCACTTCTCTCAAGCCCTTTTTTCCAGGAAAATTTGGGAACAGAAGACATTTGGTTCTTTGAGGAAGCATATGCTACAGTTGATATGTACCCAGGCTCAAGCTCTTTTGATCAAAATTCTGGAACAAAATATACTGGCTTTGACACTGAACCTTGGGACAAAGACCCTTTAAGTAAATTTCCCGCTCCGAAATTACATGTTGCTGCCACCCCTTCGTGTGACAGATTTAACTGTGAGCCTGTTGAATCTTCACCTTCCAACTGTTTCAACCCCAAGATTCCTTTTCATGCTTCCTCAATAATCTCCATGCCAGATTTTTATCCGGATTCTGAATCGAGAAGGATGCCTCAGGATTCATCCTATATAGCTGGTTCTCAGGGTGAGATGCCATCCCCTGATTTATCAGTGCAGGAAAGCTTTAGCAAAGATGTTGAATATAAACTGAAATTCGAACGATCCAACTGTGGAACATCTGAGCTTGAAAAAGAGATTTATAGTAGGAAGGAGGTCTTGGCGTGTGAGGATAAGGAGGCCAAAGATGGTTCAAATTTAGAGGATAATGACCATGAAGGTATGAATGAAGGCTTGGCTGATCCAATGGAGAAGACATCACCAGCCGTGCATACTACTGATAGATCTGGGAACCCAAAAGATGAAAAGGAGTATGTTTAGCAGCCAGAGATGGAAATAATTCTCTCTCATTCATTTGTCTATTTCTTTCTTATTATATATATATATATATATAAGTATATATTAGTGCTCGAAAGGGCTAGTAAGCTTACGTTTTTTTGCCAGGGATCATCTTGCTGATAAAGTTCCTCTAAAATATAAAAATGTGAAAGAAGGTACTTTGCTGTCGTTTGTTCCTTGCATGCACATTTAGATCTTTTTAATTTTGGGCAGCGTAATATGTTGTAATTATGTTAATGCAGACATTGAAGATTTTGCGCCCGTAGGAAGGTTTGGTAGCAAGCAAAAGAGTGCTTATGTTGACTCATCCTGTCAGGCAATGATGCTTCAAAGCTATGTTTTCCAGTTCTTTTGTGTGCAGAAGAGATTGAAGTAGGCATTTACTGCCAATTCCCTGAAGATGGCCTGTGTAACTGTTTTCTAGCATCTAAGAGGTGAATTCATTCTTTTGAAACAGTCAAGTTCACTTTTCTCTTCTTTTAGACAAGTTCATACTTTGCATTTGCATTCGGCCATTGCCATCATAGTTTTTGCACTCATTTGTTCTGCAAATGGTTCAGTCGACTTCTAACTATGAAGGAGAAATCAACTACTGGACAATTTTAACTCGTTCTAGTTCTGATCTTGATGGCAATTGTATTATTGCATTTTACGGCGTGTGCTTGGTGTATTTTTTTTTTTTCCCCCGGTTTGTTGGGGAAGGTGTTTGCTCGACTTAATATGAGAACCAAGTTAGATGGACTAAGATCATGAAATAAGTAATGAACTTATAAGGACAAATGAAACAAAAAAAGATGATAAGTCATAAAGTAGGAGCGTAACGCATCTCATATTATTTAGTATCCCGCGTGCCTAAATACTTTTCTCTCAGTTGAAAACGTCAACGATAACATGGTGCTCTCCTTGATTATAATGTTGCTGATCAATAGGCATTAAAAATAAGAGACAGGAAAATTGGTCAAGATATTTATCCAAGTGTTACCATTGTTTATATTTTCCAATTACCTCTATCTCGTCATTATTTATGCCTATGGAAATGATAGGTGAAATGCGAAGTATTTAACACTCTTTCGTACATTGTGCCTGCCGAGAAATAGCTAGTCACATTCACTACGAATTAGTAATTTATAAAGAATCGACGGAGGATATTCTTGAAATCATGCACATATTCTCAAGCTGGTATAGCGTAGCACACTCGTGTGTTAAAATTGGTCGTCACTTCTTAAGTTTAAACTTAGGACTACGTCAAAATTGGAGCAGATTTTATTGCTGTCATTTATTTCAGATTTTATTCTTGAAATCATGCACATATTCTCAGGATGGTATAGCCTAGCACACTCGTGTGTTATAATTGGTTGTCACTTCTTTAGTTTAAACGTAGGACTACGTCAAAATTGGAGCAGATTTTATTGCTAAGTTATTTCTTGGAACACCTACTAAATGATACGTTCTGAGTTTATCTAAATGATACGTTCAGAGTTTATCACAATGTTTCTTGAAAAAAAATATAAAAAGAAAGAAGAAGAAGATGAAAGAAAGAAAGAAAGCGGGTATCGTAATATAATGCTGATCGAATTAAATGTCATGTTTGTAACTGAAAAAAATAACAAATAGGAGCAACAAAAAAGATTAATGAAACATAAGAATTCAGATGAGGTTTACTATTGGACGATGACTAGTAAAAGAGGAATATCATCTTCTGGGTGAATTGGCTCTCTCTAAAAGGGGTAGTGATGGTGAGTGGGGGTATAGGGGGAATAGGATGGGGTCATGACAAAAGAATTGGGCCCACTGTTAGCGTGGGCCCCGATTGGAGACCTCGTGGTGACTGGGCTTTTTGATATTGACGACATCATTCCGCTACGTCCAAACCCCCTTTCGACGTTTCTTCCTGGCCCTTTCTCGGCCCACTTGAGCTCTGCTTGCCTCACCACACGCGGGTACGTTAAACAAAAACACCCTGCCTCTCCAGCTCTTTGAATGTACCTATTTAAGAATTATTACACACCCACAACTTATTCCGTTAGCTGAAATAAGACCAAATATTATGTATTGTTTCCGATGATTGGGAATGATATTGCTAGAACATTTAACAATCCTGTTTATCGGGGAATAATAAAGAGTGTATAATCGTCTTTTTGGTTGAGTTAAAAAACACAAATTTCCAACATTTTTTTTTATTTGAGAAAATTGGGGTTGTTGAGGTCCATGCTGTAAAACTTTGTCAGTTTGGTATGATTCCAAAGTCTGAGAACAAATTAACAAGGACGGCAAACAAAGTACAATTTCTTATTGCAGGCGAACGAGTGCCAATGTATTTGTCATATTTCACTTCCGGGTCCACTAATATCGGCTTATATCTATACATATTCTTCTTCCACCAATTATGACGACTACAAGTCAACATTTTTGGATCGATCCTGTGATTCAGTCGGAAAACAATTTAGATAAAGATGATATCAAAATTTTATGCCGAAAACTTATCGAAATGAATACCACTTCGTATCTAAATTTTTAGTATAAGATATTAACGTTCTTAGTATTATTTTAATAATTTATATCAAAATTCGGAGACAATTAAATACCTTTTCAATTTAATATAGCATGTAATATATCTGTTAACCTAGCTACAATGCATCATAGTTTCATACATGTTGATAAGTGATCTAATATAACACCACGTAGCGAAAAAGTTGTTTATCCCAAGTTTTTAGCCCAACTCGAGCCACGTAGGCTCAGTGTCAGTCTTTTCCTTTGAGTGTGAGTCCTAATAAGTGTTGCATTATCCAATAAGAAAAGAATAAATGGGTTGTTAAAATTCCCACGTTACGATGAATCGAGTGCTCGACCACATAGTTATCAAAAACATGCTACGCTTGCCGATTTATGACAAGAAGTAAATAAAAATTATACACACTACTTCTGAGCCACTCTGCATATAATTTAGTAATATAAATGTATTATATATTTATATACACACGGTACCTTTGGCTAAATTTTCTCCCCAAGCACTGAATACACTTCCTTCCTTCCGTCATTTCTCCCATGCCTAGCTTTACGCATTGCCTGCAGTACACTCTTCCACAAACCTGAAACAACAAAAAGATCATAATTAAGCATATTTATGTAAATGTGTAATATATATATATATATATAAATATATATGTACGTAAATATACACACATATATATTGCTATCACATTATTTTTAGAGTAAAATTTGTAGCTTCCCTTTATAAAAAAAACCAATTGGCAGCTACATATGAAATAGGCCCATATTAATATAAATTTGTCCAAGCAATTTATGCTAAAATCAAACTGTATGCAATATACACACATATATATTGCTAACACATTGTTTGTTAGAGTAAAATTTGTATCTTCCCCTATATAAAAAAAGTCAATTGGCAGCAACTTATTATGAAATAGGCCCATATATATTTATTCAAACAATTTATGCTAAAATCAAACTGTATGCAAATCTAACTCAAAGATCTCATAAAAATCTTATGGCTCAAAATCACACATTACATGTTTGATATTTATTCAAACCCTATCACACATATAATTTCGATACTTGAAGTATGTACTTATGTTAGAGTGAGACGTACTAGGCAACGATGGCGAAATATGTAGATATAGTTAGAGCAAGTGGCGCAGATTTTGGAGTGAGGAATCCCAGGCCTTCGTCTCCCTGGTGCACCTCTCTGATCTTGATACACCGAGGCCATACTCCGCCCGCTCACCGCATCATCATGCGCCATGCTACTCATCTCCACCGCGTGCCTGAACCCCGATTCAGCAATCAACGATCTGGGACTCATCATCTTATGCTGATTATGAGTATGACCATGACCATGATGATGATCACCATATCCATGATCCCTGGGTGATAATGCATGGCCATACACATGACCATGACTATGATGGTACTGATGAGCAGTAGTGGTAGTAGTAGTACTAGTACTAAACGGATGAACAACGTGGTTCTCGTTTATCTGATGAAGAGGATATTGGTGAAGGTGCTGATGATGATGATCACTGGAAGCTAGGCCTTTGCTGAAATCAAGACTTGGGATCTTCTGTAGTGGGGACTCTTTAGCTTCAGGAATGGGTTCCATAAGATTGGTGGTTGGTTTTTTATTTTGGGTTGAGTTTGGATTTTGGTCATTGAGGCTTGCTAGGTCATGAAAGGTGAGATCAACTGACTCGTCTGGTATACCTGAGTATATTTCTTCAAGCTCAATTCTCGCCTTTGTTATTGTTGTTGCCTTGTCCCCCATAGCTCTAACCGCTCTCTCTGTATGTCTTTAACTTTTGGAGAAATTGAGCTTATGGTAGTGTATGAAAATTTCTTATTATAATGTGAAATACTAGTGATATAAAGGCCAAAGGCTGAAATATATGGAATGAAGTATAATTGTTGGGTTCCTTTGGAAATGAAGACGGGTTATATAAGGCCAAGCTAGAATATGCCGGTCATAGCTAGACACTATATACATAAACATTCCTAAACGCGTAGGAACATATAACGAGACAATTGGATTAGGGAGATCAATTTTCTTGAACGGGGTGGTGCACCGATCTAAATGGGACGAGTTTTCATTATTATAATTGGAATAATTGGTACCGATCCAAATGGGACGAGTTTTCATTATTATAATTGGTGCAGAAGATGGGATGAGGATTTTCTATTTAATATTTAGCAGGATGGAGCGGGTTTGGGATTGAGTGTCCCACATTGACCTCGCTTTAATTATATATAAGTTAATTTCTATTTTTTTTATATAATAGTGATTCAAATTTTTTTTAAAAGAAAAAAGATATAATAATATAGTCATATATTAATATTTTTTGAGTTATTTGAACTTGTGTTAGCTCTATAAATTAATGATATGCTATATGATTTGGGTATTAAATATTTTATATTTGACAATTCTAACATGTTTAAGTTTTTTTTGAATGTGTTTTTTAGTTATTAAGGTCTGAAATTGAATTTTCAATGAAATTAATTTTAATTTTTATTATTTTTCAATGTATTTTGATTTTTAAAAGCTTTGAACTAATACATAATTATTTAATTTATTCAATAAGACGATTCTAAATGGGACCCCAATATACTAATAGGGAAACCGATCATCGATGAGAATTCCTCGAAATTACCCTGCATCAAATAAAATAATGAATAATACAGGGATGATGTAGTAAAATAATAACGGAGACGGAGATGGTAAACATAAAATCAATCCTACTCCACCCCGTTGACATCTCTATATAGGCTTTAGACTTTTTCTATTTTTTTTTTTTTGAAAAAAAGACTACTATATACAAGCTTTGAAGAGATTAAAAATTTATAATTGTCCCTTCAATGAAATCAATTGAAATTATTTTTTTCCCCTCAGGCTACGTTAACTTAGAGAGATTAAAAAGAGCACATTGTAAAGCTACATTAATGCATGGATTTGCATGCGTGGTACAGGTGGCTGGTATAGACGACTAGGTCAAGAATAAAAAACAAAGATTCAGCTGGCCGGACTGTTTAATCACTATTAAGTACAATTTCTGCTAGCTGTAGCTGAAGCTGATGGGTCAAAGATTTGTGTCCTGTTGCTTGATAGAACCGAAGTTTCAACTTTTGATTTAGATTTTAAATGATAACATAAGACCTGTCACGCGTATTGATCACTGCTTGGTTTAATCCTTAATTTCCTGAAATTTTGTTGGGACCATATTTCATTCAAAAAAAAAATCCATACACACGATAATTTTTACGGGACTGAGTCAGAGGTCGCATCGTTTCTAGAAGAAGTTGGGGAGAAAACCAAGTGATCAAAGCTTCAGATTTAGATAGAAGATTCAAAAAACGGAAAAAGAAAACAAGACTTGATGACTGTTTTCCACGAATACTTCATATGAACTTTTTCTTAACTCTTCTGGCGCCAAGAGTCACATGAACTTCGGTAATAATAAATTCATATGTATTCTCTTAAATTTACTGACAAAATAAAATGATGAGTACAAATACGCCCGTCTATTCTTGGCTTCCTATCATAGTGAATCTCGCCATGGACGTCTACTGTCTATTCTTTTCTTGGTTTCCTATCATAGTGAGTCTCACCATGGACTTCTACTATTGGACTCGCTGTAATAAAGGCCAGAATTGCACAAACACATACTTAACGTTCCTACTGAGAATAATGTGGCTCATCAATGACCTCTCTTTATCACTATGTACTCCCAACCATTTTTTTCTTTTTCGTTTTTCCCTCTCATTCTTTTATAACTTTTCTAAAAGGTCCAAAGCAACAAACGGCATCGTTTTTCCCATTTCCTGTCACTACACTGAAAGCAATTATCTGCTGGAAACACGCCTAAGCTTAAATTATTTCCCCCACTCAGACGCACGCATGCATATATGGACAGATAAAGAGATGACGTTTACCACATGAGCAAAAGGAACAAAAGAACGATATGTATTCTTCAATGACGGAGACAGACTCTGTATAAGTTTCATGTTGGAATATCTAAGGAAAACAAACTTACTTTCGTTTTTGGAGATTAAACAGAATTTAATTGTAGCATTTCAGTCTAATTTTGGCTCACGGTAAACTCCATCAACTCTATTCGCACGCTCCCAAACAGATGTGTGGTACCCCTCATCAGACAGGTCTCTGCCACCTTCTCCAGTAGCTTTTTTGAGTAAACAAGAACCAAGAGTAGGCTGTTGTTCATACATATTCATGCTAGGAATGCGCTTGATGTAATTTTCTAACCGGCAGCTACTAGTTGGAACAAGGCCCATCATGGTCAGTCCTGGAACCTCCAGTTGCATGTCTTCGCGACCAGGGTGACAGTTCAAGTCGATTTGGCCCCCGCTAGTCTCGACGACATCAGCTTGAACTCTGCTCTGGATAACTTTGTTCTCCGATTGATTTGCATGCGACAATGCACCTGTAGATGTGCCGTTCGTTTCTCTTTCTTCCTTGTGTTCGTTATCATCCTTCTGAGCAGACTCTGCTTCTCGTTCTGATTGGCGTTTCTTCTTGCGCAGCATAAGGGTTTTGAAGCGACGCTTTACAGTCATGCAGACGTTGCATGTGCATGTGGGTTTGTGTTTCCCCTTCCCACTTGGGGGCTGAATGCAAACAATGCAAGTGCAGCCTGGGCGGTGTCGTGGATGTTTGGTGGTAGCTCCAACTGATGGTTCACCAGTGTCACCAACATTATCTCCTAGCACAGCGGCCCTTGCCAGAGCATCTAAGCCAGAAGGCTCATGTTCAGAGGCTGTTTTACGGTTTTCTGTGGTTCTTCGCTTCTTCAGATCTGTTTGCAAAATGAATGTGAAAGAGTCAAGACGGGAAGAGAAGAAATATATTTATTTTCCTCTAAGAAAAAGCGTAAAAATTTAAATTCTCTCTCTCTGGAAAGGAACTTAATTAACGAGGGGGGCGCTAATGTGCACACCCTATAGCAGGAAAAATAAAAATCACAGCAAACCCAGATCCCAGAAAGGCCAGGGAAGCCAACAGCAGGAATCAAGCCTCAAGGCACCAAAAGAAAGGAGGAAACTACAAATATGGGAGGTATACTCCATTCAAAAAGGTCATTCAAACCTTAAGGAGAACACAACTGGAAGCAAAATCACCTAGGATCGAGTTGCAGCTGCCCATTTGGCCAGATAGAAATAAAGTCTGTCTACTATTTACAGTTTTCAGTCATCATGTAACTCCAGTATGAAAAGAACGCAGAAAGTCTTAAGAACGAAAATAAATCATCCATCTGATCAACAAAACTAGTGTAATCAATTATATCTCTACAATTACCAAAAAGCTACTGTTCCAACTAGACATTTTATCTCCCTTCATAGACCTGTTTATATGACCTAAATATTTTATTACGCTCGGCTCATTCTTATTATTTTTTGTACAAATCTTGTTTAATTACTTAATGAACAAGATCTTAATATTATTGGCTCTAAAACTCCATTAAAGAAAAGAGGGGGAGAAATAGGTCTACCTTTGCTCGATCTTAGAAGATTCTCCAATTCCTTCAAGCTCACCTCCTCAGGTGCAGAACATGAACACCTAGGAAGCACATCAGAAAAAATAAGAACAAAACAGAGCAACAAACCTTCACCTCAAGGTTCTAAGCAGGGAAAAACAAATATCATAGTAATGTTCACCTGCTTGAATCCCAAGCATTGTCTGAACAAGTCCACTTTGGAGGGAGGAGAACTTCCACAGGCAGCTTCCGCCACTTGGAGCAATCGTCGCACTGTGCCCATTGTTCCTGGCCCCTAAATCACAAATTTATATGCTCAGCACCATGAAAACCCTCATCATGAATGCATACATTTGAAATACAATTTAGTATTTTCCCTTCGACCTATGCCTAAAACCTATCTATTATACAAGATACCTAATGACAAATGGGATTAGAGAACAGCCTTTGTGGATAAAAGGGTGAAGGGTGTCTTACCCTGTGCAGACAAACATCCAAAAACAAACAAAGAAGAAGATGACCCTAAACAAATTACAATAGCAAGCTAGAAAGCCTGGAATACACAAGTTCATCATAGTTGACTACCAGCAGTTTAGAAGTATTACAGGAGAGAAAAAGATGCCACAGACACTCCCATAGCAAGGTTATTAAAGCATTGAATTTGCATTTTCCGTTAAAAGACTTAACTTGATGCATGCTTCTCAGAAACAGGATCTTGTCTCAGAATTCAATTTTAATCATGGTAAAATTGTAGCAAGAACTTCCAAACAATATTTGAAACAAGTGAATCTTCCCCAGTTCCTAAGCTTTTAAAATTCCATGTAGAGTTACTATTAACAAAGACCAATAGCCAGTAAAATTACTACGAGAAAACATTATCATCCCCATCAAACTTGTGTTCCTTTATCAATATAACATGGTATATATCAAACGGATACTTACCCAGATGGCCTGGAAATAAATATTGTTCTCTTTCCAAAAACAGGTGGCTCCTAAACGACACAAACATCATTGAATGTTATACCAGCTTAAGTGCTGATCATAGATCATAGTGAAATTTCAACTTTTGACAACAGAAAAGACAGTCACTTAAACTTACATCATACTCTTCGAAGTCTTGGTCCTCAATAGTCACAATGCTTGGCTTGACACTAGGGGGTGGACGAAGCAAGTCCTGAGCTTCTTCCCATGTCAGTCTTAGCTCCAGCACATCTTCGCTATGCATAAGCAACCTCTTACTTTTAGATCCTATATTTCGGGTCCTCTTTTTCTCCAATTTCAGCACTGGTGGCTGCAGTGAATCTTCATTGGTGCGGCAACCATTGGTCTCACTTTTGTGCACCCCAATATCCCCATCAGCCAAATGCAAATGTTCTGACATAGAATCTACACGAGAATCCTTGCTTCCTTTATTTGTCTGGAGGTGACCAGAGTAACCATTTCCAGTCGGCAGATTCTCTGTTCCACCAGAAAAAGATGTCTCTCCAAGAGTGCCATTGGGAAGAATAGATGTTTGTGCTTGCACTTCCTAATTATTCAATTGTTGTGGATAACTTAATTCATCAGTTTACTGATACTTCAAAGCTAAAACGATTAGTTACAATATATGGGAATGTAGCAAACCTGCACATCTTCATTGTTCGATGCCTTTCGATATCCCATAACAAGCTTGCCTCCAGGATCTATTCGACTAAATGTCACTGCATATAAAAAGAAGAGATTGACACAATAAAGCATAAGATATGCAATAAAAAATTGGAGGAATGGCATGTATGTCATCTTGAGAAAAAGCAGTATCAAAGTGAGGTAGAGAGACAGGTGGCCTAATATTACTGGTAAACAAAAAGGGATACGGAGGGATCAGGTTTTGAAATCAGAAGAATAATTATAGGATTCTTGGGAAGGGTTTAAAACTCCAACCATGAAATTACTATCGTGAGTCACCAAATGACCTTAAGCGATCCTTTTTTTCCAAGTAATATCGGTAGATTTCTAAGATACATGCAGAGAGTTAAGGTTTTTTCTTTTATATTTCTTTTTAAGCAAAAAAATAAAAATTACGCATGTATCTTTTAAACGTCACATCTCATACGTCAACCTCAAAGCAAGAATATTACAACGCATACCCGTATCACCAGCCTGAAGTTGCATAGACTGCATACAAGGAGTCACTCCTTCTAAAACATACATCCTGCTATTGTTATTGGGCCAAAATCTGAACTGAAAAGTCCATTCATTTCCCTTCACATCTTGAATTCTTAATGGAAGGCCTTCTGATTGAGAAATAGGAGGAAAATATGCCTGCTTCAATTCCAGTCAAAAAAGACATATATATGAGTGAAAAACTGTCCCCACTCCATTTGAAGTTAATAAAAACAAATAATCTTTAACACAGATATACCTCAGCACATGCTTTTGGAAGTACCAAACGACCAATACGACCTGCATCACTGGCACTTAGCACCTTCTCAAACAGCGGCACAATAGAGGAATTCAAACTTCAAGTTTAAGATAACGTATTAAGGTAAACACTACAAACGGAAGCATACTTTCTCCAATGAAATAGATATTATTGATCCAAATAAATATAAAAAGGAAATACATGAAACTATGAATCAATTCTGGATACTCTCCGGATAATTGCTCCAGCTCCTGGTCAGTAATCCTTGGCCAGTATCGTGGAAGTAACTGGCTCTTCCCCCGTCCCTCACCTGGTGGCCTAGCTATGCGCATCTGATTAAGTACACCTTTGTTTGTCTCTGAACTCACATTGAGGCCAGATTTAAAAGGTTTGGGCAATATGGGGCGAGCTCTATGTTGTTCAAAGGAGGGAGAAGGTGTTTTGCTCTGTTCTCTCCCATCGACAGCCGTACCAGAGAAAGGTAGTACGAAACTTGAAGTCCTTGATGGAGTTCCCAAAATCATATTCAAAGATGGCTGAAGATGAGACTCATGCCTATCTTTAACCTCTAGTGCTGTTCTATTATTGTCTGGTTTGGAATATGTTAATGATCCAATAGACTGAGTCACACTTGAAAACTCTCGGCCAATATCTCCCATCTGATGCACGTTCTCATCTTGTTTTGTTTGACTAAAAGCATTTATCTCAGCTCTATGAAAGCAAGGCAAGATGTTAGGTTCATTAGCTTCCATTATTTTACACAGTTGCATCAATCTTCCCTCATCAACACTATCACCAACCACCCTAGCCTGAACTATAGTCGACTGTGAGTCACCAACATCACTAGATCCACCAAATCCTTTAGGCGTTCCATCAGTCTGTATCTTCATGGAATAAGAATGGGAATGCATTTAATCATACAAGGCAGAAAAGAGAATGTATGACAACAAATTAGTAAAAACATGCGCCCATACAAGTATTCCCTGTTATGACGTATGAAAGCCACGAGATAGTCAGAAGACATAATACTGTTGCCGGAAATGGAATCATCGGAAACAAGATTTACATAAAATAAGTTTCTTCAAGTTACAAGCACAGGAAAGATTAAGAATCAAATGATTATCTACTAAGAGCCAGAAAGATGTGAGTTACAACAGACAGCAAGTGAAACATGTCAATTTCCTTTTTAAAAAGGAGAAAAAAAATTATAAGGGGTCACTGGATATGAAAACTGAATGACATAAACTGAAAAATTTTACCAGATACCCATTTGCTTAGAATTCACAAGCCAGAAGGTGAAAAAGGAGAAAGACAGAAGATACATATCAACTACTAAAGATAGACAATACATCACTTCAACCCTTCCCTCTTTCACAGGGAAACTCATCATGAAGTCTAAATGCACGAAATTTCAAGGCATCAGAAGATTCAAGTAGAACCATCGCCGTAACATAGTATGACCAATGTTAGTCTTAC
Source organism: Parasponia andersonii (assembly GCA_002914805.1). Classification (NCBI taxonomy): domain Eukaryota; kingdom Viridiplantae; phylum Streptophyta; class Magnoliopsida; order Rosales; family Cannabaceae; genus Trema; species Trema andersonii. The sequence continues at coordinate 233,317 of JXTB01000521.1, read as the reverse complement.
TGAGTAGGGTCGAGTACTTTTTGCGCAGCTAATACACCCTATACCCCCATAATCCAGGAACTCGTACAAAGATTTAGAGGCTATGCATCCACAGTGGAGATGCTGCAGCAGAAAATTAATTTTTCATAAGTTAAAAACCAGAAGAAAATAAGAGAATGAACAAGATCAATCATATAACAACATTAGCTCACCTTGCCACACACACTGCAATCTCTCCAACCAGTTTCCTCTAAATGGAATCTTTCACAATATGTTGAATTATCATAGGAAGATCTGAAATGCATGCACGCCACACCCAGCACCAGTCAAGCAGAAACAATGAAAAACAAATACCAGAAAATTTACACATACATAAAAAATATTTATACATATGATAGATATATCTCCATCGGCAAATGATTCAACACCAGCAAAAACCACAAGTGACTTCAACCAAATTAATATAGTTACAAGTAGTGCAAATTAATTCGGTTCTACACAAACAAATTCGGCGTTTTTTTCACCACCTTAATATCTGCGAGCAAGAAGTTCACTTTGATGGTTCAAACCACACCCCACAAATAATTAAACAAAATCCGAACTTGTAACTATTCGATCAACAGAATTTGGTCGAGAATGTAATAAGTAGAAGTATAGATAATTTTGATTCTCCCAAGGGTATCCAAACCCCTGAAACGTTAGCAAATTTAGCACTCAATCACCTATCAACATATAAATTGGAAAATTCTTTGCCCATCCAACGATTCCAAGTGGTTTTCCACCATCAATTGTACTCTCATAGAAGTATGTGATTTGGGATTTTATTCCACTCCTACAAGTTTCCCATTTAAAGTTCCCGTTTTCAGATTTTTTTACGAGAAAAAAATTAAGAAAAAGGTAAAATCAATCGCTGCCCAGAAGCAGTGTCAGTTGTTCTTGTTGTTATAGAAGCACTAAACTATACTTACAATTCAATCAGCCAAAATGTTGTCAGTTTCTTAACTGCATTTTGACACGAATGGGCAAAGTAAGGACCCAAATTCTCCAGCATGACAACCAAATATCAGATACCCCAAAATCAATGGCCGATTGTAAACCCATAATACGCATAGAATCTCGGACGAAAATAACAAACAAATCCCATAACCCCAAAATGCCCCCTTAAACATAATATACATAAACCCCGAAAATTTATCCGGCATACCAACAATTTCAAAATCCCAAATCTTAAAATGAAGGGGGAGGGGAGAAAAAAAAAAAAAAAAAAAAAAAAAAGGTACCCGCAAGTACGGCAGAGATGGGCAAATCCACCGGATCGCAGAAGCCAGCCGTTCTTCCATTCGAGCGTGGTGGTGGTTCCACACGAAGCATTCATGCAAATCCTTGACCCCATTTTTTAAGCCAAATTGGATTTGTCCCAACAGTACCCTTTAATTCAGTTCAATCAAACAAAAAGAAGAAATCAAAAATCAAAATCAAATCCCTAAAACCCCTTTTTTGATTAATTCAAATCCGATACTGAATCAGTACAGTAACCAAGCTCGTCAGCAGATATAACGCCATACCAGCATTTACGATTTTGTTTAATAAATAAAAATTAAATAGAAAATAACTAATTAAAAAAAAAAAAAAACAGTAGTAAAACCAACCTGGGCTGCTCTTCAAAACCAAAAACTCGTTAGAAACCCAACTCTGCTCCTGTTATTTACTCCCAATTCCCCCCACCTAAACCCACTCACTATATATATATATATATATATACAGAGCTAATCTAGCTAATAAGGCGAGGAATGAATAGAAGAAACGAGTCAACTCGGCGGTTACTAGATAGGAAAACAGCCGATTCACTTGGGGGGGTGTTAAGAGCAAGAGAAGGCGTATGTAGGTGTTAACATTAATAATATTATGGGAGAGATTTTGTTTTTGTAGAGAGAGAAAGAGATGAAGAGAGAGAAAGTGAAAGAGGAGAGAGAGTGCATGCAAAGCAACAGATGCATAAAATGCATGCACGACACTTGAAGACACACCGCTTAATAAGTCGTCCCCCGTTTTTACCACTCTCTCTCTCCCTGTTCCTATTAGGACACTGATATTCTCACTCGTCGGTTACATTCCTCTCCATCACCTTTTTGTCTGTCACGTGGGATTTTTAAGAGAGAGAGAAAGGGACAGAAAGAAAGAAAGAAAGAAAGAAACTCACCCTATTTGACGGTTGGTTTGGTTGTATCCATTTTGCATGATGCCACGTGTCACTTTTACGACACGTCATAAATTGTAATGCAATGTACGTCGGCAATAAAAGTTTTTTTTTTTATTTTATTTTCCATTTTTCTTGCTTTTTTTTAATATAATACAATGTATATATTTATATATATATATATATAAATACTGAGGGGATGAGTTGTCACACGGACCAATATTTGCCTGGTTGTCATTTATCCTTTTCCCCCCCTGGCCTACGAAACATTTTTTTTTTTGCATTAATGTTTTTGCTAATTCGTACTTCTTTTTTAATATCTCGGTAATTCTCCAATTAGGGTTTTTTTTTTTTTTAATTGGGAGTTTGGCTGCTATGTCCCCGGACTCCAGCTGCTACATGCTTTTTAGCTTTTTATTTTATTTAATTTTCTAATTAAGTGTGCATATATTTTTTTTTCGTTATGTTGATTAGTGACAATGTATTTGGTCTTTTGGTTAATATAGAAGGAATAAGAGAGCGAGCCGGTTCTATCCATTTGATAGAGATATAGGTGAGATAAAGATATTATAGATCTAATTAAGCACATGGTAAACTGCTTAATTTAATCGTTAAATATAAATCTATAGGGCCATGTGAATGAAACACCATATATGCCATGCATGCGAATACTTAAAGCCTATAATGCTCCCCCAAAAAGTCTTCGTGCAATCAATTATTAGTTCCATAAAAGAGAGTGAAAACTCGAGAATTTCTGAAATTCATAACATTTTGTGTGTTACCTGCGAGTCTGAGATAAATTGAGATTTCATGAAAAAAATCTCGAACTCTAAATAAAAATGGAACTTCCATAACTTAATCCTCATAAGAAGAAAAGAGAAAATTGCACGCTTGTTTATGTCAAAATTTAAGTTATATATATGGCACCAATTTAATAATTATTTTTTTATTTTTTTTATCTATCTACAGGTATCTTAGTTAAAAATCATCACTTACATTTTTTCACGATAAGATTGAGAGAAAAAAATATTAAAATGAGTATTTTTTTTTTCAAATTATTCAAATTATGTTAATCGTTAAATAATGATTTAACAGTTAAAAAAATATCTATAAATAGATTAAAAAAAATTTAAAATGGAACCTGTATGTTCATAAAGGAGCTATATTTGAACCTCACTTTTATTTAGGCATCCCATAATTTTCGTTCATAAAGGAGCTATATTTGAACCTCACTTTTATTTAGACATCCCATAATTTTCATGAAATCCTGAAAAGGACAAATCATAAATGAAATACAAATAAAGCACCTCTTATACATCTCATTTCTTTTTACTATTATACCCCTAACTTATTCTCTTTCTATAAGTAGCATTCTCTTTCTTTTAGTAGCTTGCTGTCTTCCTCGGACGCTTCTCCTCATTTAAATGTTTTTTTTTAACTCCACGTTGATTCTTATCACTTATCCTTTTATCTGTTTTTATAATCATTATCATTTAGTTTTAATTTGGCATACATGGTCTTGGTTTTTTTTAAATATTTTAATTTGTTAAAGGAATTTATGAGATAAGATTAATGTTAGAGCTGTTCTTACCAACTATTCACGTGTCTTCAAATTGTTAGCGCTGGTCCTACCAATTGTCCACGTGTCCAAGTTATTGGTATTGTTTCTACCAACTGTCCACGCATCCTCGCTATCTCGGAATACTTTTGATCTCAAGCCAAATCAAAAAAGCGGGGGCGGGAACTTACAAAGACTCTCCGATGCTTAAGTCAGATATTTACTTCCGAGATTGAATAGCAAAGATTAAGTTTTTCTGCTTATAAAATATTTTCTATCTATCTCCCTTTTTTTGTAGAGATATATGGTATATAATATATAATCCTGAAACCAAGAACCTGCCGGTTTTCAATCCTTGGATCAAGTACCCTTTCTCATCATGACTTATTCCGAAAATTATGGATAGATATTACTGGCCATGGTTACCGTAATTTTCATTGAATTGTTGCGATCTGCTTTCCGCCGTCTCCTATCATGCGAGCCTGGCAGGGGTGAGACTTTGACAACTCATTGTCCTGTCAGGATAGTTTGCCCAATGCGCATACCTTCCTAGGATCGCATTGAATGCCTTGTATGGGTCTGAAGCAGCGCACTGCCCCCAATGATCTTCTGGCGGAAGACTCTCGAGGCTTCTGACCTCTAACTTTCGAGGTAAGAGTTAGATTGAGCTGAACCTATCCAGGGTCTAGGATAGATTCGGCCTTGGCCCTCGTTAACCAACGGGCCCATATCGTATCACATGCGACCTATTTAGCTTTCCAGTGATCTTCTCGGACACGTGTCGAACAGTGTGTCATCTGCCATCTATTTCGCTACTTAATCGTCCACGTAGTGTACGATCTAAGAGTGGATCCCACAACTGTCCCAATTTCCCTATTTGATGGATTTGCAGCCATCAAGTGGTGAAATCATGCCTCCAAACTGTCAATTCGAAGGGTACGCGTGGCTCATTATCGTTATTATTCCCCAATAATTGATACTGGCACACGGCAACTAGTTCCACGACTTTTTCAAATTTTCGAAATTTTAACACTTCCGATTTCCTTGCACCGCTCCCCTCCAGGGAAAATTTTTTAGCTTTTCCTCTATAAAAACTGTATTTATGCTCATCACTTACTTTACTGAAATCCCCAAGTGCTCGTGCTTCATTTCTTTCAAAATTTCCAGCCTTCTCAAATCTTAGGGTTCTTCCGAGTCCTCCTTTTTCTCGAAACTTTTGCCCCATTTGATTGCACTCATGAAAATAGCCTTAAACCAGAGTCAGAAATTCCGCCTTGTCGCGAATTCTGAGTTGAGCTCATTAAGGAGGCAGCTCTGCTTCTCTGGTGGAGTCACCTTACAAACGGTCGAGGGCCTAACAGACTGGTACCTTCACCCCTCCACCCCCGAAGGCTTCATTGTCTTGGGGAGAAAGCACCTGGAGTGGCTGCGGTTGCCCCTTCTTCCCCTAGTCCACCAGTTCTTCAGCCTAACGGGGATTCACTCGATGCAGTTGAATGCTAATAGGGTCATGATCCTGATAGGGCTCTCTACTTTATCGGTCCTCCTCAATGTGCATATTGACTTGGAGGTGGTCTCCTATGCCTACAAGCTCACCCTCATCCCCAAAAAGAACTCTTACTCTACTTTATGCCTCTAGCCACTTCCGGGATGCCATGTTTTCTGGGACTTGCCGAGATCAGACAAACAATGGGATTCTCACTCCAAGCTGTACGCCGTCGGAGGGACATGGTGCTCTCCTTGGGTGAATGGGGAGCGTTTCCAAATCCCTCTACTTTTTCCACAAAGTAAGTACTGAGTTGTGTTTTGATTTTTTGGTCTGTGTGCACTTTGTCCATTTTTTCCTCACGATATCTGGGCTCGCGTAGCCTCTGTGGAGGAAAACAGGTTTGAGCCATGGCTATCGGCGGGGTGGCTCAAGGAGTTGGAAGGGGTCATCGTCTTCGAATCCTTTGAGGATTGCCGACATATTCATGCCATTTTGAATCCCTAAGTGATGAACATGATGTTGAGGATAGTCTCACATCTCCCCTTTCTGCTGGACACGTGGGTCATCACTAAGGATCTTCGGAGCCAGCTTGATGCTTTAGCTCTGAACCTGTGACATCCAACTCCTCACATAATTAAGAGAGCCAATAATAAACATGTTCTAATTGCATATTAGGCATCTAGAAGTCATTAATACTAGTTTTATAA
>JXTB01000521.1:211978-225499 GCA_002914805.1 Parasponia andersonii | reverse complement strand
GCACAAGACAGGGAAGAGTCGAAAGGAAATTATTTATACCGAAACATTTAAGCAAGCATGATCATACATTTAATTAATGTCATTGAGCAATATGTTATCCATTACTTTACTTACTGACCTGTAGCTCATTATAGTCTTATGTTGCAGGTAATGATTGAGATGACCGCATGAGCTCATGAGTTGAAGTAGAGGCCCAACCTTGATGTTGTACATATGGATATTTTGACCACTTGTGGGGGGAGGGGGGCTAGTTTGTGTATTTTTGGATGTTTTACAGTTTCTCAATGAAGTTATTTTTAATTCGTTTTTTTTAAGTACCTATTTACTATGTTTCATGGTGTAATATATGTATATACTGACCATGTATGTAAGTAACGTCACCTATCCATAGAGTTTTAAAGAAAATAAAAAGTTCGAATTGGCCCGTATTTTGGAAAAATAATTATAGGATTATCTTCCAAAAGTAACGCCTTGTAAATAAAAAGATAATAAATTCCCACTAGTAGTAGGAGGATAAAGAGGGCGTTATAGAACCGGTTCCGCTGGGATGAGTAGAATCATATTGCCATGGTGGGTCGTCAGATTATAGCCTCGAGCTAGTTGGCAGGTCGCAATGACCTGGTGGTGCCCACCAGTCACGAGCTAGAAGAGGCGGTGAAGCTTGTGACAAAGGATTGCGTCAGGTTCCGAAGTGAGGAAGCTGCTACCCCTAAGAGGGTTAGGGATGAGTTTGTTTTGTGGCCTAGGGCTCCATCGATTAGGTCATGGCTACATTTTAATCACATTGCTACCTTCTTCAGGTTCGGATACTAGCCCTTCGGCAGATCCCTCCCTGGCTAAGGGGAGTACTGTCGTTTATAGAGCCCGATTCAAAGTCCCCATCGGTCGGCGTCTAGTGGTGTCCTCTGAGGACGAGGCTGGGGGGCAGGGAGTTGTTACCCTAAGAACAAGCTCGAACGATGAGCTGGAGGGTCTATTCGTATCTAAGGAAGATGTGCTTGTGGCACCTTCTCCCGAGGCAGGCGGGCTCGCGACTCAGGAGACATCGGCCATAAAGGTCGTGTATGGCAAATGGGCACCTTCAAGCCTGCTAGGGGAGCTCATTGCGCTGGCTCTTTTTGCCCCCAGCTCCGGCTTGAAGATAAGCACGGGGTTCGATTTCGCTCGCTCCCATGGGGAAATTGTCGAGCTTAGCGGAGTGGATCCCAGGCTAAAGTCTCGCCTGTCCTCTCCTCCCCAGTCCCTCTGAAGCGGGGTTGTGAAGTCAACCCGTTCGAGAGGGAGGAAAGTCCAGCGGGGAAGAGAGGCGAAACTGCCCCTCTTCAGAAAGTGACGATGACAAGATTACCCTGCCCATCATGAGGAGGAGAAGGTCCATGCGCAGTGGCCCGTCTGAGCGTGTTGGTTAAGACATGACAGAAATATACAGCCAGGCAGGTCTCCAAGTGAGGTGGTTGTCGGGGCCGCTGAAGTAGCAGTGGTCATGGGGGCTTCTTCTGCTAAGGATGTGCCACCTCTAATTATCACCAAAGATGCACTTGGAGACGCTCCGTCTTCTACCGCCCCCACCTCCCCCACTTCAAGAACATCAAAAGCAGCTACTGGAGTGTGTTTGGCGGGGAGAGAAAGTGTCCTCACTATCTCGGATGATGCTCAGGGAGAGGGTCCAGCCGCGAAGTTCGAGCTGGAGGCGCTCTCCCTGGAGAACGTAGGTCTTGTTGCTAGTCGCAGCATTGCATATGTTTGGCTCATCTATTTGTTATCTTTATGCTTTCGGTATCTTTGCTGAACACTGACTCCCCTTTTTATATTCTGTAGCTAGCCGTCGTTCAGTCTTTCCACTCTTCTCATGTCGGTGAGCTAACCGGGCAGCTGAATGCCCGTGCTGCAATGGCCGAACAGAGCAAGGTCACCCTTGCTGCATTGAGGGTGGAATTCGACCTGTATCAGAGCTTGGATGAGGCCAGGGTCAGCAGTGCGACGACTCATTCTTTGAGCATCGAGAGGGCCAGACATGAAGAGTTGGCCGCTAGGTTGATTGAAGGCAGAGGGGAAGGTCCAGTTTCTCGAAGCCGAGGTTTCGAGTCTGCACTCAGAAGCCAAGGCTACCAAGTTGGCCCAGCTGAGCTCAAGGTCAAAGAGCGCAGGGGCCGAGATGAGGTTGTCTTTCATTGCTCGTGATAGAGCCATCAATGAGGCTAAGGAGGCGAGGAAAGCCAAGGCGAAAGCCAAGTTAGAGGCTCATTCTCTGTAGCGCAGACTCGATCGGTCTAACGAGGTAATTTGACATCTCTATTGAGATCACTGTAAACTGATGGAAGCTCACGTGGAGCTAACTCGCAAGCGCAGTGAAAACCTTGCCGATATTAACACTCTTTTGATCAAATTATCGCAATGGCAAGTAGAACTGAGGCTAGTGGTGCTAAAAGATAGGCTGGCAAACGCAGAGAAGCTGAAGACAAGGTACCAGAAGCAGGTGGACATTCTTTTTGTAGAGAGCTATAGGTCTGGCTGGGAGAACAAGAAATTTGAGGGCCATGCGGAGGTGGTGACGCTATATCAATTCTATAAGCAGAAGGGTATCAAGAGGGACCATTACTCCGATGGGTACTATATGCAAGAGCTAAAGGACGAGATTAACATCGTGTACCCTGCTGATGTACCGAAGATGCTTGACGAAGATAATGATAGGCCCTCTACATCTGTATCGGTTGCCAAAGAGATTGTGCTTGTTTCTGATCTGCCAGAACAAGCCACAGAGGTTCCTAAGGGTCAGCCTGATCCTAGCGCTTTAACTGACGGAGGGACAAGTGCGGTCGTCCTGTCTAGCAATGACTCGGTCCCGATATGCCGCTCCCTACCATAGTTGGACCAAGTGCTAAAGTCGGTATCGCCTCCTCCCTCCCCTCCACAAGAGGTAATTAGGGCCATTTGCTCTTTTGTGTACTTGTAAAGTACTAATTGTGTAGTATAAAGCTGACCCTTGTTGCAAGTATCTATTTAAATAAATAAAATGGCGTAATTTTCTCACATTTATTCTATTTTTCTTCTTTTTTTTCCCACATTTATGGTCAGGGTCAGATATCATATACGATGTCATTCTCTTGTCGGCAGTTCGGCCGACCTCTAGGTCTAGCCCAATCGTATATGATTTGAAGTTATTAATGAATCCTCTTCGTGCTATGACTGACAAGATTAACTCTAGAGATTGGGATGTGAGTTCTGCCTCGTCTAGCTCTGAGGATGTATAATTATCGAAAATAGATAATAATAAACTATCGTAATAATAATTTTTATTAAATTATTTTTTGATTTTGATAAAATAATATGCCTATTCCAATATACGCTCTAAAGTCAAACTAATTTTAATGCTATCCTAAAGAAATACATTATGGTAAGGAAGAATTCTGGAGGTACATATATATACCCACCCGAAAACATTAAATTGTCTCCAACGACCTTAGTAAATAATAGCAAAATTTCTTCATATTTCTACTTCAGAAAAATCAAAATAAATGATCAAAATTTACGAGAACAACTGAGCAACAGAGGAAGCAAATATAAAAAGAAAGAAAAAGAAAAAGAACAAATAAATTAAAGTAATAAATACTGCTTTTTTTTTTTCCCCCCCGGAGTGATAAATACTGCTTAGATTATTGGTAATTAAACCTTTGCAAGGTGTTCACGTGAAGTTGATGTAACCTTAAAACCGTTTGTCCTCTTCACTGTTTCCAAGAATTGGAGTTGGAGGAGCACGTCCCGTTGAGCATTGACCGTCTGAGACTTTGAAACGGCACCGTTTTCTCACGAAGTCTTTCACACCACGAGACACGAGTCGACTCCACTCCCTCCCTGAGATGACGATATACGGCGCCGTCTTCAGCTTGCCGTTTCAAAAGAGTTGAACGCGACAACTTGCCATGTGTGCGCACAATTTCTTCGGCGCCCTTCATGTCCATTGTCAAATTTATCACGTTTTTTTTTTATATCTGAAAATGAAAAAAGTCATAAATAAGAAAAGAATCAAAGGCATCTTCTATTGTATAATTTGTATTTTTTTTTTTTGGGAGTATTGAGTGTTGGAGCGGTTTCTCACCAGTCATTCACGTGTCTCGAACTGCTGATGCTGTATTTTCCAACTGTTCACGTGTCCTTGCTGTCCCAAAGTTCTCTGAACTCCAAGCGAGATCGGAGAGGCGGAGGTGGCTACCTGCAAAGACTCTCCGATGCTTAAGTCAGTGGTCTATCTTTGATACAGGGTAGCAAGGAAAATATTTCAGTATGAATAACTATCTGTTTCTTGTTAACAGACTTTTCTATATATCTGTTATTTTTTAAGCGTATATGCCCCTCTCGGGAACGCATGGCTCTTATATATGTAGTCATGAAATAGTGAACCACGTGGTTCTCAATCTCAGGACTGAGTACCTTTCACCTCAAAATCTTTTTCAGCAGTCACGGGCAGAGATTTCGGCCATCTCCTCTGTGCTGTCGTGGCCTGATTTTCGCCGCCTCCTTCGGCTTCAATCTGTCAGGAGTAAGATCTGGGTAAATCGTCGTTCTGTCAGGACGGCTTGTCCCTGGCACACTTCTACCCAGGATCGCATTAAATGCTCTGTCTGGGTCTGGGGCCGTGAGTCGCTTTCCACAGTATTCGGTTGGAAGACCCTTGGGGCTTCTGACCCTCCCGACCGTTGAGGTAAGGGCCGCTGTTCCCAGATGGCAGACCCTTGGGGCTTCTGACCCTCCCGAATGTTGAGGTAAGGGCCGTTGTTCCCAGATAGCAGACCCTTGGTGCTTCTGACCCCCCAGCTGTCGAGGTTGGGGTCAGACTGGGTCAAACCGTCCGGGGTCAGTGATGAACTCGGTCCTAACCTCGGACGGCCCAATAGCCGATTGTGAGATCAAGTGCAATCCGCGTGGCCTTCCACGTGGCATATGACTCGGGAACGGGTCCCACATTGAGTACTGAGTACGAGAGATTTGTAATTTGAGTACTACAAACAACAGAAACTTGAAAAAACGACATTCTCACGGACGGCAATGGCTTTTGGAAACTGACAAAATAATGGACAACGAATCACCAAAATGACAACTTGCAGAGAAAAAGAGTTGTACAAAACGACATTCTTGTATGGAACAGTAACACAACCTAACTCTAAAACCAAAATAACACGTGATGATAAAAAGGGAAACGTTTATGTTGTGGATTAATCTCATATTTGGTCCTAAACTTCAAAACATTTCTATTTTGGCATCTAAACTTGTCATTTATCTTATTTAACCCTTTTGTTTCTTTGTCGTTATTAATGGATAGAACATGCCATTTATTTTGGTCCCCAAATTGCCTCATTTATGTAAAAAAACAAAAAATAAACAAACAAAATAAAAGCACTCGTCATTCAAATGAGGGTTTTAACGAGGATGACTTGAGGATTTTACAAGACAAAATGAGGTATTAGCAAAATTTATTTAATTTAAAAATATATGTATAAAGAAAATTTGATTCAAAAATTAAAAGTCTTTAATTTCAATTTTTTTTGTCTTTTTTGGATTCATTATATCAATTGAATTTCTACCATAAATTCAAATATAATTATAACGGATGTTTTTAATATTTAAATAAAGTTTTGTAAAACTTTAGATAGTAAAATTCATTTTTTTAATAATTTTGCATTAGCAAAGTTTTTTTTTTTCTTTCATTTATATGGCACATACCCATACCCATTCCAACTTAGTTTTTAATAGAGTTTTCTTGAGGTTTACCTTTAAAAATAAAAAATATTACATAGATATGGTATATGGAAAAAGAATTAGTTTCCGTACCGCATACAATTGGTATTTTTGAAAAAAAAAAATAAGAGTGAAAATGTGATGGCATTATTGTAAATAAAGTCATTCTTTTAATAATAACTTTTGGTCATAGGCTAGATAACCAGCCAACAAAGATCACTTTTTTACTTTTTTTTTTCTTTTTCATTTTAAAATTTTTTCTCTCATTAATCGTAATCCTCTTTTTTTTTTTCATTTGTTAAAATTGTTTCTCCCTTTTTTTCATTTTTAAATTTCCTTTTTCCATTTTACCTTTTTTAAGAAAAAAAATTATTTTTTAATTTCTATTTTTCATTTCACTTTTTTTTTAGAAAGAAATAGAGTTTTAAATTCTTTTTCGTTCGCATATTTCATTTCACCTTTTTTTAAGAAAGAAATAGAGATTTAAATTCTTTTTCTTTTTTTCTTCTAACTTTTTCTCTTTCTAATTATTTTTTTTCATTTCAACTTTTTTTTTAAAAAAAAAAAACTAAGGAATACTAACTCTCTTTTCTTTTTCTTTTTTTCTTGATTATTTTTTATTGATTTATCTGGTTACTAGTTACGAGTTATAAGACTAGTTACCAATATCAATATGGTTACTATTCTCTTTTTATCTATTTTTTTTTCTTTTAAAAAATAAAGGAACACCAACTCTCTTTTTTTTTTCTAGTTACTTTTTACTGATTTCTCTAATTACTAATTAGAAGTTACAAGACTGGTTACCAGTATTAATGTGGTTACTAATTACTATTTCTCATTTGTGGTTTATTTGATTACTAGTTTCTAGTTTCTCAGGTTACTAGTTTCAAATAAGTAACTAATTACAAAGATCAATAACTGATAAACAATAACTTACTGATTTGATTACTGGTTACTATGATTATTAGTTACAAATCTAGTTTTCATACAATACCAATAAGGTTACTAGTTTCTATTTACAAGACTAGTTACTGACTGCTTACAAGGCTTATTACTACTTACCAACAACCAATCTTAGTACTGATTTCTAAATAGATTGTTAATTATAAGACTAGTGATTGGTGTTTCTAGATTGGTTACTAATCATCAATAACTAATTTAGTTACTAATTAACAGTTTGATTACTAGTTTTATACAAGACCAATTTAGTGTCAAATTAGATATTTATTATTTGTTACTAGTCTTATGACCGATAACAAATCTAGTTACCACTTATCCACTTGACTATAGTTAAGTGGTTACCAATCCTACATATGTTACCTATCATAACTAATTTGGTCACAGTACCAATCTGATTACTAGTTTCTACGTTGGTAACCTGTTTGGATTCTTGTTTCTAGTTCTAATTATATATTGGCTTCTTATAACTGCTTAGCAAAACTAGTAACTATTAGTTATTGGTTTTTGTTTTCTCTCTAGTTACTAGTTATCGGTTACCACATGGATAATCAATTATATTAAGTAATAAATATTTTTATAGTCACTGTTTACTAGTTACTATGATCATCAGTATCAAACTAGTTACTAGTTTCATACAATACTAATAAGGTTACTAGTATCCATTTAATGACTAATTACTATTGATCGCTTACAAGCCTTGATACTTATTATTAGTAACCAAATCTTATTAATAATTTCCAAGTGGGTGGTTAGTTATAAGACTAGTGAATAGTATTTCTAGATTGATTACTAATTATCAATAACCAAATTTACTTACTATTTATTAATTTAGTAACCGATTTCCATACAAGACTAATCTAGTATCAAAATAGATATTTATTACTAGTTAATAGTCTTACAACCGGTAATAAATCCAGTTATTACTAACCAACTTGGCTATTGTGAAAGGGTAACTAGTTCAACAAAAGTTACCTATCATAACCAATTTGGTCACTAGTATCAGTCTGATTACTAGTTTCCACATTGGTAACCAGTTTGGATTCTAGGTTCTAATTTCTAGTTTCCAATTAAGTATTGGATTCTTATAGTTGGTTAGAAAAACTAGTAACTATTTAGGTTTCTAGTTACTAGTTTCTTATAATTATCATTATTCGAATTCGCTGTTAGTTTTGTTTTGTCTCTGGTTACTAGTTATAGTTATAGGTTACCAGATTGGTAATCAATTACATTATATCAAAAATATTGTTATAGTCACTAGTTAACAAGATTGGTGGCTGCATTAGTAGTATTTCTATTTACCATGTTAAGTTACGTATATAATCAAATAATCTTATTACAAGCACTAATGCTAACAAGTGTGCATATTGTAAAATAATAAATTATTGAAAAAGTAAAGAAGCTTATCATTTCAGCAAAAAACTTAGAAAATTTTTGCACAAGATTAAATCAATTTCATTACAGTTTGGGTAAGCATGTAAGAAGGTATCTACTCGTTTTTACATCTAACTCTGCCAGAGTAAGTCTAAACCAGCACACAAATTAAAATTGCACACTTAAGAGAATTGCTTAATTGAGATGAAACAATTCTAGCTTAATATGGAACACTTCTACATTGGAAAACAACATAACATTCAATCTTTATCTTAACTAGTCGTAATTTATCCATATTTTACCTATAATTGTTGCTGCATTAAAAATTTTATAGCAATAAAATTCTCTATCTCGAGAACAAAACCATATAACAATTATTTCAAAAGAAAAAAAAAATCAAATCATTGACCTTATTTTTATGCAAACATTGGGGTACTGAGTGAAGCAGTACCTTTCATCATAGTAGAAGATCTAAAAATCACATCAATTCAAGTTGAAATCTTGGCCAGTTATTCTCAAAAATCTTTGTCAGTTCTCTTGAAAAAATTTACCAAACATGCAATATTCAGCTCAAATACCTATCAACACAAAGCCAAATGACCATAAATTTGTTCCATTCCCAAAATTAGAGAAAAGAGAGTAAGAAACCATGGAAGAGAAACCTTCCGTACAATCCAACTGTGCATATAGAAGGCCTTTCTGCAACATCCTATCAACGAATCCTCGGCTGAGTTTCTAAGTCAAGACTTCCATGAGATTTCTGTCAATGCTACTCGTTGTGTCGTCCCTGAGATTGAAACCAAGTGTTCTTCCTTTCTCTCCTCCATGGATATGAATCTTACTTTCTCTCCTCCATGCAACTCAAATCCTGCAAATTTCAGATCTGGAGAAAAGTTATTCTACAAATAGGAGGAACCTAGATAGGAAAGAGGTAAGGGAAGAGAGCATGCATCAAGAAAAAGAAAGGAAAGGAAAATTGTCCGTTTTCTAAAAAATTATGTATGAGATTAATTTAAAGGAGAGCACCGTATATTTGAGATTATTTTTTAAAGTATCGTTTTTTTTTCCTCATAATTTTCTCTTTTTAATATTGCAAAGAAAGACTAAATTTCTTATCGTTTAAGTTAAGAAAATGATATTACTCTTTTTCAACAAATAAAAAAGCAGACTTGTTTGATAAAAAATTGAAATGCCCAAAATGCTCTTTTCAAAAACCCACTTAAGTGTTATTAATAAAAAAATTATGGACTATGTAGAGTTTTGCCACATAAATTATTTTTTGTCGCACAAATTCCTTATGTATTACTCAAACGTTGAAAAAATGGTCCTTTCATTACATTCTCTGTATATACTGACGCAAATGCATGCCGTGGCACCAATTTGTTTGTTTATTTTTTAAATAATTAATAATTTCTTTAATTAATTAGTTAAACAAAGAAAATAAATAAATAAATCATAAAATCTCTCTTTTTCCCTTCTCTCTCCCCCTTGTTTTTTTCCCCTTTCTTTTTTATTCTCAAATTCTTAACGACCCAATTTTTAAATAGACCCATAAATCTTCAAGCATTGTTTTGCATGAAATGAAGCTAAACATAAAGAAAACTAATATATATTCGACCCTAAAAATAATAAACAAAATTGGAATAGTCTACTGTTGACAGAAGTTTTGTCAACAATGAATTTAGGAAATTGCAAGATGTGGCTTATATGTGAAAATGATTAATTAGTTAAAGCAAATAAAGAGACAAAAATTTTATAGTGGTTCAGCCCCAAAAAAGATGAGCTTACGTCCACTGTTTTTTTACTATTTTCTGGATGATTACAAGAGAGTGCATTGTATGTTCAGAAAGTGAGAGTCTAAGTTCTCCAAAAAAGAAAGATCCCCCCCGGTAGCATTGATCTTCCCTTTATATAGGTGAAGGTAGTTTAATATCTCTTGATTATGAAAACGGGTAAGTGTAATCAGAAAATACAATTTGAGTAATAATATAACTGGGTAATAACTTAAATGAGACGACTGGTAGATCTTGAAAGAGAAACTTTTGTTTCATTTTCTTTGTAGATTACCTGCTTGACGAAGTTTAATCTAGTTTCCTTTTCACTCTGGTCATACTTAATTCGTTCAGAGGAGGTTGCACTTGACTTACTCGGAGGAGATCGCACTTAACTTACTCATGCGAGCTGATACGTCCTCTTAGTTGTTAATTTTCCTTTTTTGGCATTGACTAACATCTAGTTTTTAGACCGCCGAACAATTGCCCCCCACCTCCATTAGTTCTTTAGGACAAAATGGAGCTTCCTTCTCTGACAATTGCGAGCTTTAAAAAATGCGACGTCATGACATAAGCTTGAGATTTTCGAAGAGTCGCCAGCTCTTAAATCTCACCTTTTCAGTACCACGCGTACCTTTTCTTGACAGACGAAACCACGTGTCACTTTTTCTCAGAAGAATAGCGAAACTCGAGGAGACTTTCCCGTTTTCGAGCAGACACGATGACAGCGATGTCGCCAGCTGTTGTCTTAAATCGAGACGTTTCGAATTTCGAAAAGATACGGATTTAATTTTCGGAAAATTTAACCCCCGGGTGATCTTCGACCTTTAGATCTGAAAATCAAATACCTCGATCTATAGCTGTGATTTGACGACGCTTGAGACATATATATCGAAAATCAATCCGCCTCTTCTTCAACACTCAAACCCTATCGCCTCTTGTTTATCTCTCTCCTGAAACCTGAAGCGTCCATAGAGCAATCCTTCTAGCGTCGTTCTATTTTTCAGCTCGCACAGCTTCAGCATATTCTCCGACGAAGTTATTACCATAATCCTTCAGACGTCATCTTGGTCCCTTTGTGTTCGAAGAAAGGTTAGTATATATCCTCTCTCTTGTTCTTCGATTTTTCCAGAACTCTTATTTACTGATCTTATTTCTAGAAATAGGGACAATTTGTAGAATCTAAATGTCCTGATCATAAACCCATCCTTTATTCGGATGGACTGTAAAATGGAAATTTTTCAGAATTCTTCCATTAATTTATAGAATAGACTGTCTTTAGATGACTAACAGACAGACGAACTCGTAGAAGAATTTTAGGATCTGAAACCTTATTTTTTGAAAACCATAATTAGTCGAGTGACGAATTATCAAAGAACTGCTCGAACTATTTTTATGAATCCGTAGATTAGAAAAAATTCGATGAGCAGCTTATTGATGCAATCCTAGGAATGAGACCCCAAAACTGCTCGCATATAGCTAAGATCCCTGATGCTCGCATAGGACTAAACTTATCCATATTTCTTTTCAGATATCTAGTAGGGAGGATTTTAGGGAAGGGAATGTATTTTCAGGAGAATCTTCCAATACCAGCGTTAGCTCTATAAACCTCAAAGACTACCTTGAGCCAGAATCTGAAATGGAAATAACCGGGGTTAGGCAAAGTAGTCCTCGCATAGGCGACCTTCCTCAAGACTAATAGCCTCGACATATCAGAGATGCCCTTGCATTTGCAATGGGTTATTAATATGTAGAGGGAGATTAGTCATGTACCAATGTAAAGATGAGTTGTTCAATAAACAAGCTCAGAAAAATCGTTTGCAACTATAAAATCGACGTCCCTCTTCGCCTTCCCACAGAGTTCAATCAACCACACACACCTCCTCGCAGAATTGCTTCATTCTCAGAAACAGATCTTAGATGCGGTGTCCACCTCCCACTTCATCCATACATAAAATCAATCGTCGATTATTATGGAGTCGTTCCTTTTCAACTAACCCTAACCAAATACATATAGATATATGGTAGGTCTGTACATACTATACCATAAATTAGGTTTAGAAGCCCCCACTCCTGAAGAGTTCGCTTGGTTCTATCAAGTGAAATCAAACCCATCAGATTTCGGCTTCTTCTATGCGAGCAAGTGGTCGAACCAAGCTATGCAAACTATCTATGGGGTCTGCAACAACATGGGAAAATAGAAAAATCCATTTTTCTACTTTGACTACGCAGATAACGGCTTCTTTCAGAACCCTTGTAGGTAACTTTCAGCTTATTGCCTTCTCTACATAAATATATTATTCTGATCATACTCGTATGCATTGCAAATAACAAGGAATGACCAGGACTCTCCAAAGAGTAGCTTGCAAGGTTATATAAAATTAATAACCTTCTGATCGAAGAGTTTGATTAGAAGAAGCTTGGGATGACCAAGAGCTTAGTTGCTTGCGGACGGCTTCCAAGGGGAGCTGCCTTCCCAGACTCTATTATTCATCCAACTAAACCTTCGAGCTCGAAGAAGAAGCCAAGAAAACAGAAGGGTGCCTCGTCTTCCAAACTCAGGAAACGAAAAGCACCTGCCACACCTACAGCCTCAGAAGCATCATCTTCAGAAGCTACATCGCCACCAATTTCTCATCAGCAAGAAGGTAGTTCTCTCTTTTTCTTTTCGTCGCATTATGTCATCTCACATGCTAACTCGCATATTTATACAGAAATGGTTATTGGCAGCGGACTGCGAGCACCGCCTTCCACTCTGGGGTCAATGGCAAAGTCCAAGACACCAGAGAGCACACCTCCTTCGATAAAAGGAAAAGAAAAGGCTGACATTTCAAAGAAACGAAAAGTCGCCTTCGAAGATATCCCAGTAAGCTCGCCTCCTCCTCAGCCTCAAACTGCAAGCCAACCTGAGCCATCCAAGGAGATGGCCACTTCTTCAGAGGGACCGAGGCAGGTCGATAAGGACGATGAGCTTTTCGTACTCCTTCGTCAACTGCCAGAGAAGGCTGGTATGAGTGCGGCCTTCATCGATCATTTTACTACTGAAGATGGCTGGTTGAGGATGAAGCATCGATCAGCCAAAGTTACCTTTGGTCCTACGATGAGGATGTTAGCAAATGTAAGCACCTTCTATTCTCTTTTCAACGCACTTTTTCTGGTATTGATGTGTTATATTTTCAGACCGCTATAGTTGCTGTCTTAATGCATGACCCAGTCCTCGAATGCATTGAAAATACCGAAAAAGTTGAAGAAATAACCCAGCACTCCAGGACTCGGAGAAGTCTTATGAGAAAGAGAAAAAATCCTTCAAACTGGAGAATCAACAGCTACGCGAGGATTTGGCCAAGGAAAAGCTCGAAAAGGAGAAGCTCGAGGAGAAAATTAAAGAACTTAAGAAGACAATCTCCGAGCATCTGGATATTTTAGAGAAGGCAACGACAGAAATGACTCACAAGGCTATAGAAGAGTTCAAGGCCACCGAAGGCAAAGAGCTCGAAGAAAAAGCTAGTGATATCGCCTCGTCGACCATAATTATAATATCTTTTGCGAGCATCCGGATTTCAACTTTTCTATCCTTGGTGAAGATGTGGTCGAGCTCGTCCAGACTTGGAAGGAAGCCAAAGTCGCTAAAACTGGAGACGGTGGAGCGAGTACATCTGCATATCTTTTATATATATATATATAT
>JXTB01000521.1:142552-211777 GCA_002914805.1 Parasponia andersonii | reverse complement strand
ATCCTAAGATTTTAAGAAATTTTAGAAATTTCGGCGATCTAAAATTCCGACCCCTCTAAATGGACATTTTGCATAGTCCCTTAGGAAGCAAGTAGGAGATGACATTCTGATCCCACTGCACTCCGAGTTTTATGGTGTTCGAAGACTGCCATAAAACTATAAAAGGTGAACCAAATTGAATGATCGAAGAAAAGACATCCTTATTGATTAATGCAATGAATGACAAATAACGAATGACAAACAACGAATGACGAAAAATGAATGACGAATACAAGATGTTCGGCGAATGACGAATACAAGATGCTCGGCGAATGATGAATACAAGATGCCCCCCAGGTCGTTAAAAATACATGAAGCTTTACTGATAATAGCGACGAAGTTGTTCTGCATTCCAGGCATGCTCGATCTTTTGTCCACCAGTGCGAGCTAACTTATATATCTTAGGTCGAATGACGGCATCAATAACAAACGGTCCTTCCTAAGAGGGTCCAAATACACCAGTACTGTGCTCTTTGTTATTAGATAGAACTTGCTAAAGAACAAGATCACCAACTTCAAATCCTCTTCTTCTGACTTTAGAGTTATAATATCGAGCAGTGCGCTGTTGATATAATTCGATTCGAAGCTGAGACTGCTCGCGCCTTTCTTCTAAAAGATCGAGCTCAATCCTCATTAGTGTTTCGTTATGATCTTGCTCATAGGATGACCGTCGTAGAGAGCTCACACCAATTTCTACCGGAACCATTGCTTTGTATCCATAAGCTAAAGAGAATGGACTTTCTCCAGTAGTAGTTCGTTGAGTAGTACGATATGCTCATAACACTTCAGGGAGTACTTCTGGCCAAGCTCCTTTATGATCCTCCAGCTTTATCTTTATATTTTATTTAAGTATTTTTTTATAGCTTCGACCTATCCATTGGCTTGTGGATGAACCACAGTGGAGAAATTCTTCTTGATGCCTAAGTTGTCGCAGAAATTACGGAACTCATCGCAGTCAAATTGTTTCCCATTATCATAAATTATAGTATGTGGTATACCATAACGGCAGATTATAGATTTATAAACAAAATCTATCATCTTCTTTGTGAAAATGATACTCAAGGCTTCAGCTTCCATCTACTTGGTGAAATAAATAATTGCGACCACTGCATACTTCAATCCACCTCGCGCCAATAGAAGCATTCCGATAATATCAATTCCCCATACTATAAATGGCCATAGATTGGTCATTGGAGTGAGAGGAACAGGAGGCATTCTAGGAACAGTTGCAAATCGTTGACATTTGTCACACCTCCTAGCAAATTCCATTGTATCCTTCTTCATAGTTAGCCAAAAATTCCATTGTCACACCTCCTGAGAACCTTGTTCGCAAGTGCCTCCCCCCCGAAATGGTTTCCACATATTCTTTCGTGAATTTTCCTCATATTGTAGTGTATTTTTTCTTCATCAACACATAATAATAACGGCGAATTAAAACTTCTTCGATAAAGTTTCTCGTCATAGATGACATAGCGAGCTACCTTCATTCGAAGTCGTTTTGCATTGTCTTTGTTTTTGAGAAGGTCACCATTTTGTAGATACTTTATTATAGGATCCATCCACGATGGTTTCCGACATAATTATTTGGGGCTCTACTTCGATACTTGGTTTTGTAAGAAATTTGACAGGGACCATTTTTAGTAGGCCTGAGTATTCTTAATGCGAGGAAGAAGTTGAATGCTATAGGCAGTGAATGTCGAGAATAGTCTTTGTACCTCCTGTAAATAAGCCATCATTCTCTCTCCTCTTGCTTGATGATCGCCAATCACTTGACAAACGACCAGCTGGGAATCATTGTATACCTCAATCATTTCGACCTTCATTTCTTGTGCGAGCTTTAACCCAGCTATTAGTGCTTCATATTCTGCCTCATTATTCGACGCTGAAAATTTGAAGCGAAGTGCACAATGAATATTGTGTCCTTCAGGACTAATTAGTACTAAGCCCGCACTAGCTCTATTCTCGTTTGACGATCCATCGACGTAAAGCTTCCACAATCTTGATAAATCTATAGCAGGTTCTTCAATCACTTCTATGGGGAGATCGACATCATATGTGAATTCCACAATGAAATCTGCAAGAGCTTGCCCTTTAATCGCAGTGTAGGGTTGAAAATTGATGTCGAACTGACTCAACTCAACTACCCACTTAAGTAGTCATCCTGAAGCTTCGGGATTTTGCAGAACCTGCTTCAATGGAAAATTCATGAAAACTTTGATAGAGTGCGCATGAAAATAAGGTCGAAGCTTCCTGGATGCGACGATAAGTGCTAATGCCAACTTCTCCATCTCTGGATATCTTATTTCGGCATCGAACAATCTTTTACTTATGCAGTACACCGGTCACTGTATCTTTTCTTTTTCTCGAATTAACACAGCACTTATCGCTATTTGGAAATAGCGAGATATAAATATAATTCTTCCCCCAGATTCGGCTTCGACAAGAGTGGAGGAGAACCTAAGTGTGTTTTTAGTCTACTCGCATTCTTCCGTCTACTCGAACCTCTTCGAACCCTTCAATATTTCAAAGAATGGTTGACATTTATCCGTCGACCTGGATACAAATCGACTCAATGTGGCTACTCTTCCTGCCAAGCTCTGCATATCTTTGGGTTTGCGAGGGGATTACATATCGATTATTGCTTGTATCTTCTGAGGGTTAGTCTTGATTCCTTGCCGATTGACCATGAACCCCAGGAACTTTCCAGATCCTACCCCGAATGCGCACTTCTGGGGGTTTAACCTTTTCTGATATTTTCAAAGAATTTTGAACATTTCATCAAGATGCTTGATATGATCTTCAGCTTTTTTTGACTTTACCAACATATCATCGACATACACTTCCATTGTCTTGCCAATTTGTTTTGCAAACATTGTATTGATAAGACACTGATAAGTTACTCCTACGTTGATGAGTCCAAAAGGTATATTCTTGTAACAATACAATCCTCGGTCAGTTATGAGCGAAGTATGCTCCTCATCTAGCTCGTACATAGGGATTTGATTATATCTAGAGTATGCGTCCATGAAGCTAAAGAGTTCATGCCCCGACGTTGCATCTACAGGTTGGTCGATTCTCGAAAGAGGAAAACTATCCCTCGGGCACGCTTTGTTGAGGTCGGTGAAATTGATACAAGTTCTCCACTTTCTGTTGGGTTTCTTTACTAAAACTGGGTTTGCAAGCCAATTTGGGTAGAAAGATTCCCTAATGAATCCAATTTCGAGCAGCTTCTCTTTCTCTTCTTTCAATACGACGTAGCGTTCTAGATTCATAGCTCTTCTTTTTTGCTGCACAGGCTTC
The DNA here is from genome assembly GCA_002914805.1 of Parasponia andersonii. Lineage (NCBI taxonomy): Eukaryota > Viridiplantae > Streptophyta > Magnoliopsida > Rosales > Cannabaceae > Trema > Trema andersonii. The sequence continues at coordinate 208,438 of JXTB01000521.1, read as the reverse complement.
TTCGTTATATCTATATTGAGACGATGACACATGATACTCGGATCAATTCTCACCATATCCGAATGTTACCATGCGAAGATATCCAAGTTTGATTTCAGAAAAGCAATCAACAAAGCTCGCACAGATTCAAGTTTTGCTCCAATTTTTAGAATATTCGAAGACCTATCAATCGGCAAATCTTCCAAGTCTTCTATAGGTCCAGTTTTGACCTCTTCATCGACTTCTCAAGGGACGAGGTCTTCGATTGACGTTCCGTCTGACGCTTCGCTTGACGCTTCTCCTAACGCTTCCCTTTATAGCTGGACCATCATTGTGCGAGGTATTATATCTTTTGTTGCTAGCTTTATTGAATTATTATAATATGTCCTCGTATCATATTGGTTGCCTCGCACTTCACCTACTCCATGTTGCGTTGGGAACTTCATAGCGAGATGGTAGATTGAAGTAACTGCTCAAAGTTCCCCCAGTGTTGGTCTTCCTAGTACAGCATTAAATGCAGAGGGATAATCCACAACTAAGAATTGGGTCATTACCGTTAAAACCCTAGGGTAAGTTCTAACGTTGACCATTAACTCAATCATGCTCCTAGGTATGATACTGTTACCAGTAAATCCGTAAAGTAGAGTGACAGTGGGCTTTAGGTCGCTTTCACTTAACCCCATCTTCTTAAAGGCATCATAGTATAAGATGTCAACGACGCTTTTGTTATCGATCAATACTCGCCATAGCTTCGTGCTTCCACAGTTGATCTTTATGACCAACGCATCATTGTGCGAGTAATGGACCTCTCTGGCATCCTGCTCCATAAAGGTAATATTCATATCCGATACCCGTTGAAGCTTTTGTGGTCGCTGCTCGAGATGCATGACATGAGTTAATGGTTGTTGTCGTACTTCTTATGCGTACCTATCTTGAGCTCTTTTAGAATCTCTACTAACGTGCAGTCCTCCAAAAATAGTTCACATTTCGCGTTGAATTTCTGGAGGTCGTTGTCGGTTTTCTTCTCATCTTTCATAGTCTTGTTATTATACTGCCGCAACCGCCATTCTTTAATTAATCTTTCGATTTCATCTTTCAAGGCAAAACAGTTATTGGTATCGTGTCTAATATCATTGTGATACTGACAGAACTTGTTGGGGTCGCGCCTCGCTCTATCTCTTTTCATCAGTTCCGGTTGATGATACTGCTCATGCTGGTTCGTGACCGCATAAATATGATCTATGAGTGCATTCAGTTTAGTATAGTTGTTCAACCTCATGGGAGCTCTTGGAATCTCCTGTTTTTTCTGATTGGGCTGTTTCTCAGTCGATTGTTCATTATTCCTTTTGTTCGACTTCTTATCATTATTGTTGTTGTTTGTGGTCGCATCTTTAGCAGCATCCTTTCCTCCTCCATTTGTCGTCTTATAAAGATTCTCGTGTGAAGATTCCACCCTTAGATGTCGACCAACTCTTCGATAGAAGTTTTTAAGGGTTCTGCATTCTCGCTCTAGTAACTCTTCCTAGAGTTTAGTCTCTGATCATACCCCAGCCATCATTAGAGTTAAAACTCTTCCTTTAGGTGAGTTGTTGACCTCTGCCAACTCTGTGGTAAAACGATTTAGGTAAGATCGTAGAGTTTTCTTCGGGCCTTGTCAAATAGCAGATAGACTGACCAGTGGAATAGTAAAATTCTTCGCGGCTTGGAATTATCTCAAGAATGCAGTCTGAAGCTGTTGCCAAGACGAGATTGAACAAGACTTGAGTCCTCGAAACCACTTCTTCGCTACTTCTATAAGAGTTACAATAAAGCATTTGCAACGTACAAGATCATCGACACGATGAAGTTCTATCAGGTCGCTGAAGTGATCCATATGGTCCTGCGGATCAGTTTTCCCATTAAAAGTATTTATGATGGGAAATTTGAATCCAACAGGTAAGGCAGCAGCTCGAACCTCCTCACTGCCTAGTGATTGACGATACCCATCAACAAGCTCATCATCCCAACCAGCAAGTGAATCTAATGCGATCGAGGGAGAACACTCTCTCTTACTGGTGGTAGGAGTGGCCTTTGGTCGTTATCACGATATAAGGTGGGTTGGTTAGGTAGGGTCTGCTGCGACCTTTATAGGGATTCTAATAAAATAGTGCGACGAGATCGACTTCGGTCGTTGTAATGCGATGTGGATCGCTCCTGATTACGTCACTGCTCTAGATGTTGTCTCAGGTCTGTAGGATTCTGTCGAGATTCCCTACTAATCCTTTTAAACACACTCCTCGAATGACGTTTTTGCTCGTTGTTTAGACAATCACGATTGATGGTCGCTCTGCGAGAAGGTCGTCCACGATTACGATCAGTGCTTGAATTTTCAGTACCAGATTCCAGAGGCAAGTCTGCGACCTTGCCTTTTTCCTTGGAGGTGCGATCTCTATGATGCTCTTGCCGGACTTTATGCTGGTCACGGTCTCCTGTCTCCAGGATCTGAATTCCTCTCTCATGTTGTTAAGCAGGACGTTCACGCTGTGGTGGAGTCACTATCTGTCCCTCAGCAAGTCGTCGTAGAGAGTCGTCAATCTGACTAGTGATTTGTTGAAGGTTCACCAGTACCTCCTCCATGTGATCCTATCTTTGGACAATATTTTCTGGCGCGGTCACGGCAGGTTGATCCTGAGCAGGATCTACTTGTGCAACAGCAGTGCTTTGGGGATGATTTTTGGCTGGTTCTGGTATTTCTGGTGTTTGCCATTGTTGAAAGAAGCGGAATTGACAAACTTTTCTACTGGAATAGCCCTCCTTCTAGCACTAATTGTTGACGGAGATTTTGTCAACAATGAATTTAGAAAATTGCAAGATATGGCTTGTGTGTGAAAATGGTTAATTAATTAAAGCAAATAAAGAGACAAGAATTTTATAGTAGCTCAGCTCCAAAAAGATGAGCTTATCTCGACTATTTTTTCACTATTTTCTGAAAGATTATAAGAGAGTGCAGAGTATGTTCAGAAAGTGAGAGTAACTTCTTCAAAAAAGAGAGATTCCCCCCGACAGCATTGATCTTCCCCTTATATAAGTGAAGGTAGTTCAATGTTTCCCGATTATGAAAACAGGTACGTGTAATAAGAAAATACAATTTGAGTAATAATATAACTGGGTAATAACTTAAATGAGATGACTGGTCGATCTTGAAAGAGAAACTTTTGTTTCCCTTTCTTTGTAGATTATCCGCTTGACGAAGCTTGATCTAGTTTCCTTTTCACTCTGGTCGCACTTAATTCGTTCAGAGGAGGTCGCTCTTGACTTACTCGGAGGAGGTCGTACTTAATTTACTCATGCGACCTGACACGTTCTCTTAGTCACTAATTTTCCCTTTTTGGTATTGACCAACATCTAGTTTTTAGACCACACAACATCTACCAACCAAACTTGAAAATTATGATCGAAAAGAGAGCCAATACGAACTAACACAATTGTTAGTGACTTCGATATCGGTTGACTTGTTTAACTTTCGGCTGAGTTCTAATCTTTAATTTCTTGTTTAATATCCTTAGCCCACTAGTATATAACTTTTTGTTATGAACTTTTCTTCTTTTTAATCTTTTGGGTTTTGTTTAAAATTAAAAAAAAAAAAAATTCTTATTGAATGAAGAGGTATAAAATGCGCGGGAAAAAATACAGAGAAATGTTATAAATGGAAAGGAAGGTTCGTTAAAGAAGAAGAATTTAGAGGAGAAATTCCTTTGATTTTTACTAGCTTGTTGGGTTATCTGTTAAACCTTTTTCCTATTTTCGTATATAATTCTTTTATTTGGTTAGTATTTTCTGTGAATTGCATGAATTCTTTGACAATGTATTTTTTTTCCTTAATGCGGATGATCAGATTAGAAAAAAAAAAAATACCAGCAGCAATAAGATTAAACCAAGGAGGTGTGGAGGGAGAGAGAGAAGGGAGGAGAGAGATTTTATGGGTTTTTATTTATTTTTTTAACTAATTAAATAAATTAATAATAATAAATTGTTTAATAAATAAATAAATAAGTAATTTGTGCCACGTCAGCTACTACCCTCAGTTTATACACGGAATGTAATGGAATGCTTATTTTTTCAATATTTGAATAATACAGGAAGAATTTGTATAACAGAAAATAAGTCGGGTGCATGCATACTTCTTCACTATTGGAACGCAAAACAAACACAGTTGGACCATAAGACCAATACAGATCATACCTTTAATTATGTGACAATTGAAAAGGAAGAAGATATATTTTTCAATCAAGACAGAAAAATCCACTGGTAAGCAATAATATATTCAAAGTACATAATATGATAGAATATTCACAAGATGATAGTACTTAGTTTATACATATAATATGGCAATACTAATTAAGAAGACTTGTAACTAAATTGGTTTCTGGGATTGATCTTGATTGGGAGGCCCAGTGATGGATATGGCATTGGCTGCCGGGTGGTCACTTCCTCAGGGTTCAACTGCGACCATTCATAAAACGTAACCAAGTTGTGAATGGTAACAAGTGTTTCAACCCTAGCAAACTCGTTCCCTATACAAATATGAAGTACGCCTCCAAAAGGGACATAAGCATAGGGGCTGATTGGTTTTGATGGGTTCTCGAAACGTGAGGGATCAAACTCTGTTGGATTCTCAAATACGTCTCTGTTCATGTGGGTACCCCAGGTTACCCAAAACACCTGCCAAAAAAAAATGCCCTTATAAAATTGTTGCAAGAAAAACTAGTGTATATATGTTAGATTACTTGTGAGGAGCCTAGTGGCAAATAATAGTAGTCGATTCAAGAGCAAACGAACAAAAATTCCATTGCCAATTGGAATTTGAACTCAAAATGAGTTGTTTTCTATACCATGTCAGATTATCAATGCTCTCAAAACTTAAATTGCTAGGAGAATATATTATGTCCTAACAATGTTTGTACATATGCAGCTCGAATAGATTAGTACTAATTTATAGTTACCTGCCATCCCTTGGGAATGTCATAGCCACCGTAGCTAGTATCTTTAAGTGCTTTCCTAAAGCTGCCAAACACAGGCGGAATCATCCTCATTAACTCTTGGGCAACTCGCCATGTGTATTTCATCTTTTGTATCTCACCACATGTTAACTTCTGGTCTTCTTTTCCCTCCCTCCTCCTTATAATCTCTTTGTGTTCTGCCATGAATGAAAACTTTGAATTAATTTCAATAGTCACTCGATTGAATAATCGTATTTATTGGTTTATACCTTTTAAAACTTTATGGTAAATCTCAGGATCTCTAGAAAGCTTCCATATAGTTAGGCTCATAAGGATTGCAAATGTGTCATGACTCGCAACCATCAATGTGACATAGTTATCCATGATTGTATCATCACTAATTGGCTCATGATTTTCGTCTCTCAAAGCCAATAAGCAAGATAATATGTCGTTTTCTGGTTTCAGTTCCCCCTTTGGAAGTTCTTCCTTTCTCTTCCTGAGGATTGGTAAAACCCGCTTAACGATCCTTGACCTGGCTCTTAGGCCTTTCCAATAAGTAGTGCCCGGAAATTTTACAGGAATAACCCAAACTGCTTTGAAGGCTATAGAAAAATCATCAAATAAGGCCTCTTTAGTCTCCTTATCCTCGATTCCGAAAATAAGTTCACATGCAAGGTAATCTTCTTCATAGTGGTAACTGCTTTTATGGTGCCCCTACCCTCTTTTATTTCCCTTGCTAATATGTTCTTAACTAATTCATCCATTCTTTCGATGTAGTTTTGAAGTCTTTCTGCTTTAAGAAGCTTAGCATGGCTCCCTTTTATCAGCCTATACCTGAAAGAGTGGAAAATGACCCATTACCATAATTGCTAACAAATTCAAAAGGTCACTCTACTTCATGCAAATTAACATGGTATCAAAACACAGCCTTATATATNATATACATAAGTACCATTTTGACCAATTAAAATTTATCATACATATTTTTTTATAATAAAAAGTAAGAAAAAAAATATCATTAATGATGATTGTTTTTTCATATACATCACTATACCCGTTGAATCACTGTTAGATCCAATGACTAGAAATAAAATACCTATATATATAACTAAAAAAAGAAAATACCTACTCCATTAGCAACTTAAATATATATATATATGGGATAGACTGCTAGTACGTTAGAAATTTCAATTTGATGGTAAAAAAAATAAGTGTTGTTTGAAATTTAATAATTTTTTGTAGGTTTTTCTATCGATAAGAATGAAAAAAAAGAAATCCATATTGCACCCGCTCTTATATATTGTATGTATGCATGTATGGAGTTGGTATTCGTTGTTACCTTGACCCTGTGAGTTCAAATATATTTTGCTTGCCCCCAATAGCTTGCAGGGTAATGGGTTGTTTGGCAGCAAAAACATCATCTTCAGCGCCAAGTACAAATTTGTTACCAGTTTGACCAGTAATAACCAGAGTTGGGGAACCATTAAGGAGGTTTTGAAAACTGGCCCATATTTTGATATTCTTTCTTCTAACCATTGGGAACCTCGGTCATCTTTCTGAGCTCTTGGAAAGCTCAATGTCTCGCCAATTAAAGGGTTCCCCAAAGACCCTCCAGAGAGATTTTTGGCTTGACCATTGGAGAATAATTTTGAAAGAATGAAAGCTAAAAGTAGAGTGATCCCAATTACTGTTATGAAATACATTATAGAACGATTTTGTTGTGAAACAGTTTGGACTTTTCAAGATTATATAGAGAATTAAGTATAACTGAACATTGTATTGGATATAGACTCTCAGTCATGGCCGGCTGGAATCTTCAGAATCATCACGAAGAAGTATAAAGAATGACAATAATATATTGGCTAGTGAGGAGGACAGAAATAATATTTAGTAATTAGATAAATAATTAAACATATTATAGGTAATTAAAAAAAAAGGTCAAATCTTTGGAAATTCAGTCAATTACTATGAATTTGTTCTATTTTATTGGTATATAAGTTGCTAGTAAACGAGGTTTCCAAGGCAATTTGCAAAGCAAATGACAATAAGCTAGTCGATAGAACAGAAATGGTCACGATTAACTAAAAAGATTCTTCCTCTTCCTGTGTTAAATCACTATATCTATTCATGAACACCGTGGTTTCGTGCAGCTAAAGTGTCTTTCCTCGTCCTTTTAGCGTCCAAGGTTCCATACTCCATAGGCTATTATTTTTAGGATCTTTACCTGGTTAACGGGGGTTATGCAGCAATGAGTGTTGACTTATAATTGGGTCAGGCGCTTTCAATATACCAGTGGTCGTTGTTGAAATTTTTGTAAGAGTCAATCCAAATAATCTCTCCTGCAGCTTTTATTTTCAAAACTTATATCCTATCATCATGTTTGGAATACTGGATGCGATTGAATATAATTAAATTAATCTAATAATTTTTACATCAACATAAATATAAGAGATACTGGATAGAATTAAAATAATCTACTCCAAAAAATGGAACCCTTAAAAGGGTACAATTTTATACTTTTGAAAATTTGGAATTAAGAGGGATTAAGAATTTGCTTAAACATAATAGAATTTTTTGAAGTGATAAAAGATAGTACTTTTCAAAATTCTCTTAAAAGTGATATTTTTCTAAATTCAACTTTTAAAGTGGTAAAATTGAAAGTACTACTGTCAAAAAAAATTTTGAAAGTGGTATTTTAGTAAATATATTTATTAAAATAATTTTTTCCAAAATTAAATTTTAAAAGTGGTATTTTTCAAATTAATTTTTAAAATTGTATTTTTCTAAATCAATCAAAACTCAGAAAGTTTAAGTTTGCTAGTTAAAAAAATGTGACATGCATGCTAATCATATCACAACCAAAAATAGCACACTAAACAAGAGATAAGATCCTATCCAATCAAATCTAATCTTATAAAATAGTCCAATCATATCCTATTCAATCGTGCATACTAAACGAAACCTATATATATTTTTTTAAAACAAACGAACAATCGAAACAAAAGTACATATCATCCGCCACAGACAGCTGCAATTGTACGAAGTTGTTGACCATCATCATCACAAAGATCATTAGCCATACGAACTACTTGCTCTTCGCATAACGTCACATTTTGACAAAGAAAAAGAGAACCTTACTTGCGGGATGGGGACTCTCCTTGTTCAGATACGACATTCCCTAAATCATCTTCGCCATTGCAAAGTCTATCTATTAGAGGAACAAGATATCTATGCCTATGTATTTACAACTGTAAAAACTCGTATTTTCATAAAGGTAAATTGGTTATTTGACCATTAAAATAATAATAATATTATTATTAATTAAATTCGAATTTAGACTTAATTGAAAGAAAAAGTTGAAACCAAGGGATATTTTGTAATATTAAGGGACTTAAATGACACAAATATAAAATCAGGGACTAAGTTGCAACATTTGATGCCCATTAAATGAGGGATACATGGCTCTCTCAGCTCCCTCTTCTTTCTTTCTTTCTCTCTCCTCCCATCAACTTTCTCTCTCTTTTACTACCAAAGAAGCCCGAACATATGGCCACTGCAAGTTGAAGGCACTCTGGTCAATGTCGACCAACGCCACCGCTCGGTGAAGACTCCCCTCCTCCGCACGACCTCCTTGCTGAAGTTTGGGAGCCGCTAGAGCTACAGATGGCTAGTGATGGGCCAAAATGTCTCTATAGAGAAAAACAACCGCCAGAAACATTTTCGGCCACCTTAGGCCATAAAACTAGTTGCATCTTATTCCTCTTGATACGAAGAATATCATGGTATATATATCTTTGCTTAATATTACTTGGATTGAATTTTGCTATTTTTGAACAGTTTTGAGCTCATAGGTTTAAGAGTTGACATTTTAATATGAATGTTAGATTGTAAGATAAATGTCATATTTGTAATATACTTAGGAAAATATGAAGAATGAGATATATATTGATTATATTTAGTGATAGGTATAGAAAACAAGATCGGACGGCTCCGATTTCGTCTTGTTTTACATGCCACAGGGTTAGATTTCGAGTTGAACCTGAATTGATCAAGTTATATGCCTAATTTAGTTAATTTGGGTACTAAAAATTTAGTAGTGAGGTCTATTTTTTGAATTAAGGCTCTATTGAAAAAATGATATTTCAAAGCGAGTGACTGAGGGTTCGAAAATGACTCCCAACCCTTTGAATTATCGCCAAACGACATCAAACACACTCGATAGCGTTTTATCGCTATTCTTTTGAGATAAAGATTCAATTATTTGAATTTAACATTAGTTTTGATATGAATTTATATATTTTGGACAAATATAGAATTTTATGAAAAAATGCATAAAATGTGTTTATGTATATTGTTTTGGATTTGATTTGATATTAAACTGTCTGAAAAGCATGCCATATATTTTGTTTTAGAACTATTTTCTATATGAATTGGATTTTATGAGTTTAGATAAATAGCTGTTAAGCTGCAAAATTTTTTGGAGTATATAAATGAAATGAGAATTTAGTTTTGAGAACTAAACTTGAATTGAATTAAAAACACTACGTGATCTGTTTGTGAATTTGTTGAAAATGATACATATTTTGATTCACATCATTCATATAGCATTGTAATACACATTCACCTCACACAGTTAACAAAATCACGGTATTCCAATAAGAATACTAGAATCACAGTGTTCCAATATTAAACACTAGAATCACAATGTTCAATAAAACACTAGAAAATAAAAAGGAAAAAAGAAAAAGAAAAAGGAAAAGAAAGAAAACTCACGATTATCAAATAGATTGTTGGAACCCACATATGTCAGGAGCATTAGACATCACGAAATTATGAGATATTATGTGCATTTATGAAGACTTAAATAATATGTACTTGTTTGAGATGGTATTTTATACTGGTTTGGAATGACTGAACCTTCAGAAAATGAATTTAATTAGATTTCTATAAAAATATTAAATATTTTATTGACCATACAGGAACTTGAAAATAAGTATTTTTATGTTGGCTAAAAATGTATAATTACTGAGCATTCACATGCTCACTCCGTTACTTTTTCAGGTATCAAATTATTTTGTGATAGTTGTTATGGTAGTTTAACAAGCATGCTCGGCATGTATTTGCAGTTTCATACCTCTTCTTTGGTTGTTTCCTACTCTATGTCTCTTTTCTTTTCTATGTCAAAATTATTTAGCTAAGATTAGTGCATTTATCAAGTGGATATTTGGGAATGGTTTTATTACTAAATTGATTACTTAGAAATATAAATAGTTTTATGCAATCTATTTTGAATATTGGACTAAAAACTTTAATTAAACTCACTTTAATAAAATTTATGATTTTGTTAAATGAATCAATCAGAAATCTTCTTAATTCTAATGAACATTTTATTGATTAATTAAAAACTAATAAGAGATTTCTTAGTTAAGAAAATTATAATGATTTGAAGACCAAAAATAAAACTTTCAAGTACTTGAATTTTGTAAATTTAATATTTAATTTCGTATTTACATAAAATTATTAAAAGTCACGGTCTTTGATTTCTACTTATGGCAACAACTACATCCACATCCTCCCAGATTAGATAGATGGTATAGCAGCCTAATAAGCAAAGAAAGAATACCACAAGTCTCAACAAAAATATAATAAAAGGTTAAAATTTCATGATCAAAAACTTAAAGAACAACATAACTCATTGGATTTTCTCAGCAACCAACCAAACAGTTGGTGTGCAAAAACTCGTAGAAAACAACAGAACAAGAATGTGGAGCCAAATGGGTACTTGAACTGAACCAGAGTAACTAGATAAACCCCTTTGCTTTGACTCGGATACCAACCCAACCCAGGTAGAATTTGTTTGGTTCCAGACTCCTATTGGGTTAGGTTGGGTTGCAAATTGAACGGCCATCTCAAACCACCTCTCTTCTCTTACTCACTCAACAGTCTCAACCCAAACATATTTGTCTCTCACACTCGTTTCTCTTCCTGTCTCTCAGTCATAGAGACACAGACAGACGTTTGTTAAGTTCCTCAGCAAATCACACTCACAAGTCATGACCTTACCTTATCCCCACGAGATCAATTTTTTGGCAAAGAGCAATTTTTTTTCTCAAGAGTTTATTCTTAAAGAAATATTGGTTGGCTGAATTTGTTCTCTTTTTTATGTTTCCTTTTTTTTTTCTTTATGATCAGAGACTCTTGAGAACTTATTTTCCATGCACACATTTAAAAAATTGTTTTTAGCTCTCAAAACAAAATTGTTTTGAGAAAACAAATGTATGTGTTTGGCCTTATATTGTGAAAACAATAAAAGATGCACTCTGACACATTATTCACTTGGAAAGAATCCTATTTGGTTTCTCTTCTCTCTCTCTCTCTCTCTCTCTCTCTCTCTCTCTCTCTCTTCTTTCTTGTCTTTATTGCTCTGGTACGATACTGAGTTTTTTTGGATGCTTTGATTTTGTTATATAAAATCCGATTGTTCTGTTGCTCAGTTTTTTTCTTTCTTTTGAAAGTTTGGTTTTTCTCTTGAATTTTGGATATAGTGTTCTACTATACTATTGGATTTGTTGAGTATTTGTAATTATGTTATGTTGGTTGTATGCTTATTGTCCTCACTATATGTTAACTCTTGATTATAATAATTAGTGTATTGTATGTTTATGTTGATTTTAGTGCTTGATAAGTGTATTGTGTGTTAGCTCTTGATTAGTGTATTTTGTGTTAGATCATAATTAGTGTACTGTAAGTTAATGATTGATTAGTGAATTGCATGAGTATATATTAGTACTTGATTGGTGAATTGTTTGTTAATATATTTTAGTCTCTATGTTGATTTGATATAATTCCCAGACTGGATTTTAAGGAGTTTCTATAATCTATACCGTTGAGTGAGAGAGATGCTAAGTATTGGAGTTCAAAATCTCTTCTCACCGTTCAGACCACCACCACTACTACTATTACGTAGTTTCTTTCAGACCAGAAGAACCCTTCTCCAGCTGTGTTACTATTCGTTATGTTTCCTCAGAATGGTTTCTTTGTCCCTTCTTTACGGAATTTTGCCATACTCATCTCATATTTTTTGGTTGTTTATGCTCAGAAACGAAATGAGTTTACATTAAATGCTTCGAAGAATTAGGGGAGGCGTGAAGCTGTGTTCTTAGAAGTAGAAAGTTTTAATGATGAACTCAGGGCTGGTGATTAGGATGATATAGAAGATGAGGAAGAGGAAAATGAAGATGAAAGCATGCTTTTGCCACTGGATAAGATGAAAAAGTGGCAGGAGAATAAGCAGCGTGGATTTGGCGAAGGTGTTAGGATTATGCCTAAAATATATTTATTATTTATAGATATTTATTGAATATTTTGGATCTTTATTATTTATTAGAAAAATATTTTAATAAATTTATTTATTAAAATTAATACATACTTCTATAATTAAATTAAATAAGATTATTCACAACTAAGAAAAGAAATTGGACACTTCTCTTGAATCGTTTTGTAAGACTTTGAGTATTTATATTATGTCTTTATCTATATTGGTACGACAATATACAAAAAATCTTAGTGTGTTAACATTGAACAAGAACAATGTAAAATATGCTCTTATAATAAGTTTTATTAACATGAACATATTTTAACAAACTTGATAGTTAACACATGTCTTTCTTAATCTCGAAATAAGTGATGAACCTATATTCATAACTTTTATTATTTGAGATTTTAAAAAGTATGGATCAAAAAATTAACGATCTAGACTCTGATATTTTGGTATTGCATTATTATGGATATTGGGAAAAAAGGTTATAGATATGGAATCCACAAATCTATTATATAGATAAGTGAATGCTGCCTTAAGGAGTTATAGGAGCTTGGAAGATTTAAACTTTATCTAAGTAATTAATAAAACTGGTTATTTTATTAATTGAAGACTTTCTGTAAGACTAGTCATCCATTAGATATAGTCTTAAATCAATGAATTGAAATATATAATTAGAAAAACAAAACTATAATTTTATCCAGCTCTAATTAATAGTATTCATGTCGGAATACACATATAAATATTAATTATCTAATAGACATAATTTTAATTATAAGATATCTTGTGAAATTTATTTAATTTAATAGTACAATTTGGACTTTTAGTGGAATAAGTTCATAATTAATAGTACCAGTCTACTTATATTAAGAGTGGACCTGGACCTTTGCCTACTAGAACTTAAATTAAATAGGTCCATTTATGTCTCCAACCTATACTAATATCTTAGATTACATAAGATTAACCAAATTGGGCTTAAACAGTTTTCCAGATAATTACACAAAATAGGATAAAAGGCTGGATGTCTTGAATTAGTAATTTTTCAGTAGTTGAAAAACATTAGTTTTGGTAGCTAGCATAGAAAATTGAGAGAAAAGTGAGAGGAAAAAAATTCCTGGAGCCACTACTAGTGGCTATTGGAGTTCTTAGACACACCACTGCAGTTACAAGTTTGGTGCTCAGTAGGTCAAATACCATCTATTGTATGTATTTAAACTATAACAAAGATCCAAAAAAATCTTTTATGTAAAACTATAATCAGGTAAAAATTTTGTTTTCTATACTTTCACTCATCTTTAATTTTATTACATTTTTAGTAAATTATAACCAATGAAAGGCAAAGTTTATGACACTTCAATTGAAGACAACATGCTCAAAGAAATATGTTACAACCGTTTTTTGTATTCTTGCCGAATATAATTAATTATCCAATTAATTATTTAATGTGAATCTAAGGAAATTATAATATGGATATTGTAATACCGAAAAGTTAAAATTTGACACATAATATTATTATTTGGTTCAACTATCTCCTGATAGTCTATATCCAAGGGGTCATACTAAGGGAAATAAACTTATTAGTAAAGAATAACCTGAGTATAAACTCCAATCAAATTTCAAAAACTCACTCTCTTAAATACTGCAACATGTGAGAACTCTTTCACTAATCCGTCTAGCGAGCTCCCTTCTACTTGATTTGATTTCTTCCATCTGAACTCTTTTCCGATTTCACAGAACCTATCTTTTTCTAAAGACTTGTTGCACTTCTCCTGAAGTACTCTCACAACTAAGAATCTCTCCTAATCTCACACTACAAAGTATAGATATATTTCACAAAATATTGCTCTAATTGTAATCACAAACATACATGACACACTTAGGACTCTAACCTAGACTCCTATTTATAGTGTTTAAAGTCTTCTAATCTTTGGCAATCTGCATGAAACACTATAATCATCATAAATACTGATTAGAAATCAATTAGATTAGTTAAAGATAAGATTTTCATTATCAAGTCTAATATGTGATTATTGATGATTCTGCATAGTATTGTTACAATATCTGCCCTATTTAAAATATCCAGATTTGAAATCTTTTAGAATAAACGTTAATTTATTAACTGAAATAATAATTTCGGTTCTCACATAAATCAATCAAATAAAAAGTGTTTACACATAATAAGAATCACCTGAGAATAAATAAGGAAACGTCAATCTAGGAGTTAAGCGTTTACATTTTCATACTATAATGTAGCTTCCATAAAAATACAAGTGGTCAAAGAAATCAGATAAAATTAGCTCAATAATTATAATCTGATTGATTGGAATCAGAATTAATTATTTCTAGAAATATGAATCTATTAATATTAGCAATCACACAATAATCAATCTTTATTAAAACAGGCCTAAATAAGAAAGAAATATGTGAATATAATTTTCGTACAAGGTAAACATCAATCACTGATATTTTTGATCAAAATACAACTAGTTGAACAAAAAAATCAATCATATGACAACTGTGAAATTCGGACAAACACATTCAAAAATATCAGGTCAAATATTCCAGTGACATTATAACATCATCTCAGAATCACTGTTAGTCAATATAGAAAGTCATGTTGTAATATCTTAAATGACAATAGATTTTGCCCTTTCAATCTCCTCTTTGGCATTTTTAGGCAAAATATTTGTACCTGCAAAAACAAGTTAGGTCCCACAAAACAATTTGTGTTTGGCCAGAATTTTTATAAATTTTTGCAACTACTCTCCCTTTTGACAAAAATGGCCAAAGATTATTACAAGTAATAAGAACCTGCAATTGTGATAACATGTCTAAAAAGATGACATTAGCAGCAGTTGTTTAAAAATTTATCTATTTTTTTTAATATAAACCTAGTTTATTACATATTGTTACATTGATTGTGCAGTCTCAGTTAAAATATTATACATGGTAACCCTATAGACAAAAAAAATTGATGAATTTATTCTAATTATAAAATATTTTAATACACACAATTCTTACTATTTTCAACAATCATGATTTATGGAAGATTCTTCAAATTGATCGATCATCTATGCTTGAGAAATAACTGACATATCAAAAATAATAGATCTCACATAAAATATAGCAATACAAATTAATTTTTGTTGCTGCAAAAATAGGTGATGTTGTAACATTGACAATAACTAAAGCAATAATCTTTCCATGATCATTCGCTTTAACACTATCATTGAGATAACATTTTTCTTATAATAGATCATCATTTATTGTATTTGTGATACATAGGTCCAGATTACTCATGGATGACTTTCACATATCAATATAGGTAGCTCTTTTAAATCATGATGGCTATATTCACAAAATAAAACTGAGATCTGCATATTCACCTTACGTAATTAATTGGACAATTAATTATATTCGGTAAAAATTCAAGAAATGGTCATAATAGACGATATCAAAGTAGGTCACTAATAGTTTGTTTTGTGAGATCTTGTGGATTTTTGACCATAAATTTCAGGTATTTCTATTCTTGCCAAAGGTGGGTCCATTTCACGTCCTCTACTACTTGATGGAACACATAAAGGCATTCATCAAGGCTATTGATGAAAAAGCTTAGAAATCCGTTCTTATGAGTTGGAGTCCTCCAACTACTAAGGACAATGAAGGGAAGGGTATTCCTAAACATACATTTAATTGGTCATCTGATAATGACAAACTTACTAATTTCAATTCCAAAGTTTTACGTACCATTCTTAATAGAGTTGATGCAACTCGAATCAAGATGATTACAAATTGTGAATTTGCCAAAGAGGCATGAGATATTTTACAAACTCGTTTTAAAAGTTCTAGAGATATGGAAAGAACCAAATTGGTCATTTTATCTTCTAAATTTGAGGAATTAAAAATGAAAGTGGATGAAACTTTGTCTGAATATTTTACTAAACTATATGATATTTCTAACGAGGCTTTTGCTCTTAGAAAATATTTTGGTGTTTGCATGACAGATTTCGACCAAAGCTCATAGCCATTAAAGAGAGCAAGAATCTCGACACCATGAAGTTTGAGGAATTGATAGAGTCCTTGCAAATATACAAGATAAATATCAAGTACAAGAAAAAGGATAAACTATTGCCCTTAAAGCAGCCTTAGAATTAGCTCTAAGTGAAAAAAGAGATAGTGAGATCAAGATTACTCTATTAACTAAAAATTTCAATAGGTTTTTGAAGAAAATAGGCATCAACTCGAATAAAAGTAAGTCCACTCTACCTAAATCTGATATTTCAAAAGATATAAATAAAGGTATTTAGCACAGGGAGTGTGAGGGTTATGGATATATACAGGCTGAATGTGCCAATACCCTAAAAAAAAAATCTAGAGCTATAACTACCTCTTGGAGTGATGAAGAATCTAAAAGCACCCAAGAGAAAGATGAAACACATGTAAGTAATTATGTTACTTTTAGTGCTTCATTAGTTTCAGATGACATGCATTCTATTCAAAGTTTTGCAGATAATGTTGCAACACAGCCTGCATCTAATAATAATATTATAACATCAAATATGGTATATAATTCTGACAGTGATGAATTCAAATTAGATGAAGAATTAATTCGAAGATCCTATGAGAATATGTATTCTCAATGGATTAAAGTTCTAGAATAGAATAGATCTCTTGAAGAGAGAATCTCTACATTCATCCAATATAAGGAGAATTCAAAAATAATGGTACAAAAGTTGGAAACTTTGTCGCCTAAAAATGAAGTAAAGTTATAAGAAATTTCAGTAGAGCTTGATAGAACTCAAAAGTCCTTAAAAATACTTAAAAATACTAAATTCTGGAATGACCAAGTTAGATCATATTCTGACTATCGATAAATCTAGGTCAAATCATCATGGACTCGGATTTAAAGGTGAGAACACAAATTCAAAAATTATTTTTGTTAAGAGTTTTATTTCTAACCCTTTGTAGGAACCATTATTGATGTTGCAGCGTAGATTCCTCATGTTGTAATATATAATAAATCATTCGCAACAGATTCTGAAAAATATGCTGATGTTACAATATGAAAATCTCCTATTATAATATATAGCAAACTTGCACGATTTAATTCTACGGGAAAACTTGATAAGTTTGTTCTTATTTGCCACTTCGTTGTGTTAAAGGTCATATTAGACCGAAGTTCTTTACTATGAGGAATTTTTTAGAAAATAGCTATTATTCACATAAAATTCTATTTCAAAGAAAATCACTAAAGAAAAAGATTGATTTATCCAAAAAAAAAAAACAAGTAAAATCTGGGTTAAAAAATTTGAGCTAAATTGCTTTAGATTTTTTACTTGTTTTAGAACATATTCTACTAATTATTGGTATTTCAATAGTGAATATTTCAAACACATGATAGGTGACAAATTTATTCTCGTAAACTATAAGATAGATACCGGAGGTATTGTTACATTTAGTAATGGTGCAAAAGGAAAAGTTCTTAGAAAAGGAATCTCAATATTGAAGAATTTCCTAAAATCAAGAATATTTTGTATGTTGAGAGACTTATAGTTGATTTGATTAGCATAAGTCAAATTTGTGATTTAAATTTTAATATTAATTTTACTCGTGATAAGTGTGTTATTTTTTATGAATATGGTAAATCGATTTTGGAAGTATTTTGGTCCAAAAACAATTGTTATACTTCGAAAAAAACACATTCACGCAATATTGTATTTGTGAATGAATTTGATTTGTAGCATGTTATTAGAAACTTAGTTGAGAATAAAATTATTTTATTGGAACATATTGAGACCGATAAACAACTTACAGACATTTTTACAAAAGCTCTAGGAATTTGTTCCATGTGAACTAATGTTGTAACATTAACCAATTAAAGTTAAAAGTATTATTTGGGAAAAACACAAAATATGTTAAGAAAATGATGATACTGTTTTTATTATAACGTATTTTTATACACAATTTTTGTTGTTTTTATCATGCAAGTATTTTTTGGATAATTCTAAAGAAAGATTGAGAATCCTTGATTACTTTATGACTGATAAGTGTGACATATTTTGAGAACCACACAAATAAACAATTACAAAAATCATTAAGCTACACATATTTTCTTCTACACACTTCTAATAATAATCTAAGTAATCAAATAATTCACATGAAAAAAGCTAATATCTAGCTAATACTATAAAATTCTAGGTAGAAGGCTTCTTTAATTTGGACTTGGGTTTTTTCTTTTATAAGCTTTGCACATGGGTAAAATCTAACTTATTGGGTCTCATGTTGATGGGCTTAAAACACTTCTTATAGGCTTAAAGAAGTTTATTTTCAACACCCCCCTTAAACTTGTTTTATAATACCAAGTAAGTTTCTTAATCTTGTGAAGTCTTCAAACTTGAGTGGCTTGGTGAAAATATTAGCAATCTGATCATGTGATCTCACTTACTCCAATTATACTTCTTTGTTTGCAACACATTCTCTTATGTAATGATAGCGAGTGTCGATATGCTTGCTTCAGTTATGAAAGATTGGATTTTTAGCCAAAGCTATTGCTAATTTATTGTCGATACAAATCTCCGTTGGCTCATTTTGAGGCATTTTTAACTCTTTCAACCACCTTCTTAGCCAGATTGCATGTGGAAAGGGTGACAATTGATTGTTTCTTAGATACTCAGGTGGATGTTGTAGCACTGAAAAGTGAAAATTTGACACACCATATTTTTACTTGTTACAATTATCTTCTGATAGTCTACATCTAATGGGCCACACTTAGAGATATAAACTTATTAGTAAAGAATAAGATAAGTACAAATACCAATCAAAGTTAAAAGACTCAATCTCTTAAATATTGCAACATGCTAGTACTCCTTCACTAATTCGTCTAACGAGTTTCCCTCGACTTGATGTAATTCCTTCTGTGTGAACTCCCTTCAGATTTCACAGAACCTATCTTTTTTCGAAGATTTGTTGCACTTCTTCCGAAATACTCTCAAAACTAAGAGTCCCTTCTAGTCTCATAATATAAAGTATAGATAGATTTAATAGAGTATTACTCTAATAGTAATCACAAAAATATATGGCACACTTAGGACTCTAACTTAGACTCCTATTCATAGTGCATGAGGTCTTCCAATCTTTAGTAATCTGTAAGACACGTTATAATCATCATAAATATTGATTGGAAGCAAATTAAATCAGTCAAAAATAAGATTTTTATGATAAGGTCTGATGTGTGACTGTTGTTGATTCTACACAGTAATGTTACAATATCGACCATATCTAAAAAAAAATAGATTTGTAACCTTCCAAAATAAATGTTGATATGTTACCTAAAATAGCAATTTCGGTTTTCACACAAATCAGTCAAATAAAAAATGTTCACACACAATAAGAATCAGCTAAAAATAAATAAAGAAATGACAACCTAAGAGTAAGCATTTATATTTTCATACTATAAGGTGGCTTCTATAAAAATATAAGCTGTCAAAGCAATTAGATAAAATTAGCCCAATAATTATAATCTGATTGATTGGAATCAGAACTAATTATTTTTAGAAATATTAATCAATTAATATTAGAAATTATATAATAATAAATCTTCATTAAAACACGCCTGAATAAGAAAGAAATATGTTAATATAATTTTTCTACAAGACAAATATCAATCACTGATATTTCTGATCAAAATATAACTAATTGAACAAAAATTCAATCATATGATAGTTGTAAAATTTTGACAAATGCATTTAAAATATCATGTCAAATATTCTAGTAATGTTGCAATATCATCCCAGAATCACTGTCATTTAATAAAGACAGTGATATTATAATATCTCAAATGACAACAGATTTTGTCTTTTCAAAATCCGACAGAGTACATTGGCTCAGGTTGCTAATTTGGAGATGCTCAAGAATGATACCGCAAAGCCCGATTCCAAGTAAAATGAACAAAAGAAAGAAGGTTTGTTCACTTTATGAAATTGGGCTGTAATCTAGTACTACTTTTTGTTTTTCTTTTACATAAACACGTTTCTAGCTTTTGGTGGTGCTTTGTTGAAGTTTCAGGTTTTGGATTATTAGTTTTATTGGTTAATGTTTTGTCAATGGGAAATCAAACCTTAATTTGTAATTTTGTACTGGAATTTTTTGCAGCTAATGAGGTTGTTCCAAATAGAGTTTGCGATTTATCAACCTTCACAAAAAGAAAAACATTCACAGATAATTGAGCTGGGTCCCTGGTTTTATTGGTATAAACCCTGTGGTTTCTGGAAACAACAAGACTAGGGACCCATTTACAAGGGTTTTGCATTTGTTTATTTCAAGTCTGGAAGGACGCAAGCAGGTATTCTAAGATATAAATTTAAAGATTCTAGGAAACCAATTCTTAAGTAATGACATTTGATAAAAGTTGTTCCATGTATCAAACTTTTGTAGTATGCTTATGTTTTCTTAATCGAAATGATATTCGTTTGCTTGACAGTTTTATACAAATGTTTTCTCGGCAAAGCATTAGTTCTAAGAAAATGCAAAAGCAAATAAAATGTGAGATGATAGACTCACGACCATCAGATTCTGATCTTTGAACCATCTGCTATCAACATTAATGCTGCCCCCTAGCTCACGGTAATTTTCTACGCGCCACGGAGATATAACTCGAAAGCAACATAAAATAAAATAAATGAGGTTAGGTAACACATTTAATTTTCATGTTATTTTTTGATTGACGCGTATAACTGAATTAATAAATAGGTGAGTTTCAAATCAACCTCCTTAATTCAAAAATGACCATTGTAACACGTTTAATTATACGAGTCATTTTAATTATATGACACAACACATATATGATGTGTTTAAGAATAATTTAATATTTTGAATGTAAATTTTAATTAATTATAAACATTTTTACATAATTAATTGAATTAATTAGTGTGTAATAGTGTATTAAAATTGAATAATCATGTCTATATTATACAATCGTATCAAACAGGTCATAAACAGGTATATGACACATTTACTATATGAGTAATACATGTCGTGTTACACGTTTGTTAATTATATCGTATCCGGGTTTAGGTTTTCGACATAATTATTAATTGTATTTTGCTCGGATTGAGGTATTATCGTGTCGTATTATAATCCTGTTGACCTAAATACAACATGATAATACAAATTGTCAGTCCTACCCATAACTGATGGTTTAGGAGAGGACCAAAGTGCAAATTCTGATACAGATGAATCTTCAACTGAGCAATGGATAAGGGTGCCTCTGTCGAACATGAAGACTCTGCCGATGAGCTTAATGGTTCAGAACTAGAAGATTTCAGTGAAAATATGAACTTTGTTTCTGTGTCAAAGCTAAAGCACGGTGATAGTTTTGAAGAAAGAATAGAATTTATGATCACCAAGGATTCAATTTCCCTAGATATGGAAAAAAATCCGGGCATTTGAGAAAAAGCTACTTGCTGAAAGGAGAGAAAAGGTTCCTCGGAGAAAACTACTTGTGAAAGGTAAAGGAGGAAAACTTTCTAAGAAAACCTTAGTTGTGAAAAGGAAAGAAGTTACAGCAGGATCCGCAAAAAGGTAATTTGTTGCATATTTTGTTTTACTGATATGACGCAAGATAAACTCTTCTTTTTTTATTTGTTATATAAAGCTCTTCTTTTTTCTTTGTTGTAAAGTTACATAATCTGTTGATTAAATCATGCAGGTTAAAGGTCAAGGAAAAGGCTGTGCTAACTAATGTGTTCTCTAAATATGCACTAAAATCTTCCCCGGGTTCAAAGAATGAGAGCTTAGCAAGTGGAATGAGATTTACTTATTTGATACCCCACGTGATAATTTTACTAAGAATGTGATGGAAAAGCAGATATCAATGAATTAGGTACTCTCATTGATTCTACTTTTTCTCATCCATAAAGTGAAAACCATGTGTCACCTACATTTATGTATATCTAGATTCTTACCTTCTATCTTTTTCAGATGAAAAAGACTTTGGCAAACACTACTAGTGCTGGCTCGTGGTTATATATTTGATGAAGATGTTCCATTTTTCTTAGAAAGATTACTCATTATTTACTTACCGTTACTGGAGAATGAAATACTGAATAAAAAGTTCTCCAAAAATATATTTGCAATTTGGAAGCGTACTTGATGCTGGTAGTCTAAATAGATATCTTTTGATTTTAATCAAAGTACTTGTATACTTTTCAAGTTTAAGGGCAAAGGCAATCCTAAGATTGAATTCATGTTTTTCCCTCCTACTTTCTGTTCCAACCCCGCCTGGCCAAAAAAAAAATTAGGAACCAATATAGAAGGAGCTCTTAGCAAAAGAAAAAGAAAGCAATCTAACCGATGACAATGTGTCAATGTAGTACAGGAAGATTTTCCATTAACGGGCTGACATATTCTTGTCTGGCGTTTACATCTTCCATTACCATATTGATATATTTTTGTCCGTCATATTGCTTTCTTTTTCTTTTTAGTTTATTTCAGATAAAAGGACATAGGTAGTACTGCTGTAGTTGTGATGTGAGCAAAAAATAACTGTAAAAAAAAAGTTATATGTTTGGTAAATGTAATTTACAAAACGTATGTACCGTTTAAAAGTAGAATCTAGTATTTGGTAAACTAAAAATTGTGTACTACAAAACGATATTTTAGATAACTTATATTATGACAGTATAAAAAATTTTAA
Source organism: Parasponia andersonii (assembly GCA_002914805.1). Lineage (NCBI taxonomy): Eukaryota > Viridiplantae > Streptophyta > Magnoliopsida > Rosales > Cannabaceae > Trema > Trema andersonii. Next base: position 185,469 of record JXTB01000521.1, on the reverse strand, counting down.
AATACAACTCTCACTCTACTTTTCAAATTTTGCTCAAAATAACAATTATATAACAATTTTTAGAATTTTGACTTAAAGCAATAACTTATCAAACACCTTCCTTTTTCTCTTTTTTTTTCCTCCTCTAACCGATTATAAATTCTAAAAAGCATAATCTAGAAGCAATCTTAAACGGGGCCTATGACCATTGGATTCCGGTTTACTATAATTAGTAATGAATCTAAATTAATATTGTTTGGAAATAATTATGGCTATGAGAGCAATAATACAATATCACTACTTTTTGTATAAAATGAGTAGTCTCAATATTAATAAAAGACTTACTCCTTTATTTAAAATAATAATTAAAAAAAAAAAGAACTGTACTCCTTAGTCAATTGCAACTAGCTCAATTGGCCTAAGATTTTCAGGATTGTATGTGAGTGAGTTTGTGAGAGGGGATGAGTTCAAATCCCATTTAGGCTAGTTTATGTATAAATTTCACAATAAAAAATAAATAAAAGTCAAATAGACATGTTTTAATAGAAAAACACAAATAGAATATTTTATTTGATATTAATAAAAGGACATGTTTTTTTTTATAAAAGGTTAAACGTCATAGGTTTTTTTTTATTTATATATTATCCCTTATTTAATATTATGTTTTGCTATAGTCTTAGATATACTTATTTGATAATCATACTTCTGCTTTACATAAAACTTTTTACTACAACCATATGTTGTGACAAACTATAAGAAATTACTGATACTCAATTAATCACTTCCTACCAATAAAAACGTCTCTAAGTTTGATACTTCTCTTTATTGTTTGGTTTGAGTCATTGCGTTGAGTTCTAAATATCAGAAACTCATTTATGAAGGTATCCGATTGTTAGCTCTCAATTTAGAGCCTCCGATTGTTAGCTCTCAATTTAAAGCCCAAGATGGGTTAGTGATGGTGGTGTTGGTGGGACTCAGGCCCCATAGGGCGCAACTCAATCGGCTAAATCAACAGGCTCCAACCAGATAAAAGAACATAGATAGGACTAGTTTGTCCCTAGTTGACTTTTTGAGGACTTGTAAGTTTTTTTGACATGAATAAGACAAATTTTTGACTTGAAGGAGAGAGAAATAAAAATATTTTAGAATTGCCCTTCTTGCTATTTTGTTCTTCTCTTGCTTCTATACTATTTCACTTTATTTTCTTTATTATTGTAGTGGTTTTTCTTTCTCCCTCTCTGCTTATCTTTTGTCCATATCAAAGTTTTAAGAAACTAGGAATAAATCAAAGCTTGTTTGTTAGATATTGGGGAGATCTGGTAGTTGAAGGTAATGTAAAATATATATTCTATTGAATAAAAGTTCGATATTCTTTAACAGTGACTTATCAACGTTTTGAAAAAAGTTTATAATAATAATCTGAAAATTATTGTGCTGAAATAATCTCTTTTTTTTTTTTTTGCTGAATTATTCATCTTATTCGCAATAATGATCTAGACGTTAGAGGTTAAGTAGTCCTTGACTACTTAATCAAAGAGTTCATGACTTTATGGTAAAAACTACTTGACTTATAGCCAAGTACTACTTGAAGCGAGGTCAAGGACTACCTATTTAGCCCCAGGTCATGTAATAGTCAAGTAGTACTTGACTTGACGTCAAGAATGATTACTTGATTTGAAATACCAGCCAATAATAATAAATAGGGACTTAGATGGGCTATTTTTCTTCGGCAACGGGGACTTAGATAGTCTATTCTTCTTCGGTAATAGGGACTTAGATGGTAACTTTTTCGTCCTTTCTACTGACGTTATGACTGAAGATTTTGCCTACTTCTTATATTTTGCTGACCTGGTTTTGCAATTCTAAGACTTTATGTGCTTATTTAAATGAGAAAAATCAATCAAAGATGTTAAATACTGACTTCGGTGAACATTTTTGAATTTAAAGGCAGTTTTCATAATTAGATATAAAGAACTCTATATACTTAATGATAAATAAATCACAATTCCAGTTGAAAAATAAAAAAAAAACAAACATTAAGTTAAATCAACTAAATGAACTAATTAAATAAATAACAGATCAAGTTTTACTTGATCTAAGGTCAAATACACTTGACCCTCAATCAGATAAATGATTCATGATTTCCTATAATTAAAAATTTGTTACAAGGTCAAGATCTACTTGACTCAAAGTTAAGAAGTACTTGACCTTAGTTCAAGTTGATCTCAATCTTTTCTGAGGAACTTAACCTTTGTTGACATCAAGTAGAGATAAATTTATAAGGAAGTATGGTGACCTTTTACTTTTGATAGAATTATGTCAATCAAGAGACATATCAGCTTTTTTGTGGTGTTAGCTAAAGATTTGGTTAGGACATTTTAGTTTTTTAACTCGGGTGTGTCTCAATGTTTCATCCTATAAAACTTATTATTAGAGTTAGTTCAAAAAATGTTCATAAAAAGTGAAAAGAATCCTATTTATGTCCTTTTCTCACTCCAACCACTGTTAAAGCTCAATGGGCTGTCGTCCTATTTCCAAAAATTAAAATTAAAATTAAAATTAAAACTAAAAAACCCAACGGTGTGATGCGTACATGTACTCAAAAAGTAAAAATTAAAATAAAGGATGCCAAAAAATGTTAACTATTGCAACCCTATACCACTCTTTGTAGTGTGATATCTAATTGTTGTGCGGTCTAAAATCCTATATGTTGGTCAATACTAAAAAGGGAAAAGTTGACCAAATAAACGTGTCAGGTCGCATGAGTAAGATTAAGTGCGACCTCCTTCGAAAGAATTAAATGCGACCTCCATCGCATACGATTAAGTGAGACTTCCTCCAAAAGAGTTAAGTGCGACCTCCACCGCATAAGTTAATGCGACCTCCTCCGAACGAGTTAAGTGCGACCAGAATGAAAAGGAAACTAGACTAAGCTTCGTCAAATGGGTAACCTACAAAGAAAGGAAAACAAAAGTTTCTCTTTAAAGATCGACCAGTCATCTCATTTAAATTGTTACCTAGTTATATTGTTACTCGAATTGTATTTTCTGATTATACAATTACCCATTCTCACAATTGGGAAACATTGAGCTATCCTCACCTATATAAAGGGAGTTCAATGTTTCAGTAGGGGGATCTTTTTAGGATATCTTTGATCTTTTATCTTTTAGATCTTTTGGGAACTTTTTAGACTCTTGCTTCTTCTTTTCGGACAACATATTGTAATTTTGAGCTCTTGTAGTTCTCTAGAAAATAGTAAAAAAAAACAGTGGACGTAGGCTCATCTTTTTTGGGGCTGAATCACTATAAAATTCTTGTATCTTTGTTTGCTTTGATTAATTAACCCTTTTTCACACACAAGCCATATTTTGTAATTTTTCCAAATTTATTGTTGACAAAACCTCCGTCAACAATTGGCGCTAGAAGGAGGACTATTCCAACAAAAAAGAATGGCAAACACCAGAAATACTACCAGAAACTCCGGAACTAGCCAAAATCATCCCCAAAGTACCGCCACTACTCAGGTAGATCCTGCTCAGGATCAGCTTACCGTGACCGCACTGGAAAATATTGTCCAGAGACAGGATCGCATGGAAGAAGCACTGGTGAACCTTCAGCAAATTATAAGCCAGATTAATGATTCTCTACGACGACTTGCTGAGGGATAGATGCTAACTCCACCACAACACGAACGTCCCAGAGAACATCATGTTCAACAACCTGAGAGAGGAACTCATATCCTAGAGACAGGGAACCGCGACTAACCTAAAGCCTGGCAGGAGTGTCGAGGAGATTGCATCTCCAAGGGAAAGGCAAGGTCACAGACTTGCCTCTGGTATCTGGTACTGAAAGTTCGAGCACTGATCGTGATCATGGACAACCTTTCCAGAGAGAAACCATCAATTGTGATTATCTAGACAACGAGCAAAAAGGTCAATCGAGGAGTATCTTTGAAAGGATCAGTAGGGAATCTCGACAGAATCCTACAGACCTGAGACAACATCTGGATCAGTGATGTAGTCAGGAGCGATCCACATCGCATCATAATGACCAAAGCTGATCTCGTCATACTGTTTCATTAGAATCCCTAAGGTTGCAGCAGACCCTACCTAACCAACCCGCCTTATATCGTGACAACGATCAGAGGCCACTCCTACCACCAATAAGAAAGAATGTTCTCCCTCTGAACGTCGATGTTCATAATCTGAGAATTACTTTAGATGCACTTGTTGGTTGGGACGATGAGCTCGCTGATGGGTATCGTCAATTGCCATTCAGTGAGGAGGTTCGAGTTGCCGCCTTACCTGCTGGATTTAAACTTCCCGCCATAAACACTTTTATTGGGAAACTGATCCACAGGACCATATAGATCACTTCAGCGACCTGATAGAACTTCATCGTGTTGATGATCTCGCACGTTGTAGATGCTTCACTGTAACTCTCACAGGAGCGGCAAAGAAGTGGTTCCGAGGACTCAAGTCTGGTTCAATCTCGTCCTGACAACAGCTTCAGACTGCATTCTTGAGGCAATTCCATGCCGCAAAAAATTTTACTATTCCACTGGTAAGTCTGTCTGCTATTCAGCAAGGCCCAGAGAAAACTCTACGATCTTAACTAAATCATTTTACCTCAGAGTTGGCAAAGGTCAATAACTCACCTGAGGGAGGAGTTTTAACTCTAATGATCGCTAGGGTACAACCAAAAACTAAACTCTGGGAAGAGTTACTAGAGTGAGTAGAGTGAGAATGCAGAACCCTTGAAGACATCTATCGAAGAGTTGGTCGATATCTAAGGGTGGAATCTTCATGCGAAAACCTTCATAAGATGACAAAGGGAGGAGGAAAGGATGCTGCCAAAGATGCGACCATAAACAACAACAATAATAATAAGAAGTCGAACAAAAAGAGTAATGAACAACCGACTGAGAAGCAGCCCAAACAGAAAAAACAGGAGATTCCAAGAGCTCCCATGAGGTTCAATAATTATACTGAATTGAACATACCCATAGATCATATCTATGCGGTCACAAACCAACAGGAGCGGTATCGTCAACTGGAACTGATGAAAAGAGATAGAGCGAGGCGCGACCCCAACAAGTTTTGTCAGTATCACAATGACATTGGACACGATACCAATAACTGCTTTGCTCTGAAAGATGAGATCGAAAGATTAATTAAAGAAGGATGTCTACGGCAGTACTATAAACAAAATAATGAAAGGCGAGAAGAAAACTGATAGCGACCTCCAGAAATTCAGCGCGAGGTGCGAACTATTTTCAGAGGACCGCACGTTGGTGGAGATTCCAAAAGAGCGCAGGATAGGTATGCACGAGAAACTCGGCAGCAGCCGTTGACCAACGTCATGCACCTCGAACAGCGACCACGAAAGCTTCAGCGAGTACCGAATATGGATATTACCTTCACAGATTAAGATGTGAGGGAGGTCCATTATCAACATAATGATACGTTGGTCATAAAGATCAATTGTGGAAGCATGCATTTATGGCGAGTATTGGTCGATAACGGAAGTACTACTGACATTCTATATTACGATGCCTTTAAGAAGATGGAGTTAAATGAAAGTGACCTAAAGCCCGCCGTCACTCCACTCTACGGATTTACTGGTAGCAACACAATGCCTATGGGCATGATTGAGTTAATGGTCAGCGTTGGAACCTATCCTAGGGTTTCAATAGTAATGACCCAATTCTTGGTTGTAGATTGCCCTTCTGCATTCAATGCTGTAGTGGGAAGACCGATACTGAGGGAATTTCGAGCTATTACTTCAACCTACTATTATCGTTATGAAATTCCCCGACTTAACAAAGAGTAGGCGAGGTGCGTGGCAACCAATATGATGCGAGGACTTGTTATAATAACTCTTTAAAGCTCGCAGCAAAGGATGCGACACCTCGCACAATGATGGTCCAACTACAAAGAGAAATGTCAGGCGAAACGACAATTGAAGCGTCGGGCGAAACGTCAGTCGAAGCGTCAAGCGAAACGCCAATCAAAATGACAAGCGAAGACCTCGACCCTCGAGAAATCGATGGAGAGATTAAAATTGGACCCATTGAAGACTTAGAGGATTTTTCATTTGACCGGCTCAAGATTTTAAAGATTGGAGTGAAGCTTCAAGAACCTGTGCGAGCTTTATTGGTCACTTTTCTGGAATCTAACTTGGATGTCTTCACGTGGCAACATTCGGATATGGTCGGGATCGAGCCAAATATCATATGCCACCGTCTTAACATAGATCAAACAAAGAAGCTTATACGGCAGAAAAGAAGAGCTATGAATCCAGAACGCTACGTCGCGTTGAAAGAAGAGGTAGAAAAGTTGCTCAAAATTGGATTTATCAGGGAATCTTTTTACCAGAACTGGCTTGCTAATCCGGTTTTGGTAAAGAAACCCAACGGGAAGTGGAGAACGTGCATCGATTTTACCGATCTCAACAAAGCATGCCCGAATGACAGCTTTCCCCTTCCAAGAATCGACCAGCTTGTAGATGTAACGTCGGGGTATAAACTCTTAAGTTTCATGGACGCATATTCTGGATACAATCAAATCCCCATGTACGAGCTAGATGAGGAGCATACCTCATTCATCACTGATCGAGGATTATACTGTTACAAAAAGATGCCCTTCAGACTCATTAATGTAGGAGCAACCTATCAGCGTCTTGTCAACATGATGTTTGTAAAACAAATTGGCAAGACAATGGAGGTATATGTTGACGACATGCTGGTGAAGTCGAAGAAAGCCGAAGATCACATCAAACATCTTGATGAGATGTTCAAAATTCTCTGAAAGTATTAAATGAAGCTGAATCCCCAGAAGTGTGCATTCGGGGTAGGATATGGAAAATTTCTGGGTTTTATGGTCAATCAGCGAGGTATTGAAGCTAACCCTCAGAAGATACAAGCGCTGATTGATATGCAATCTTCTCACAAACCCAAAGATGTGCAGAGCCTGGCAGAAGAATGGCCGCATTGAGTCAATTTGTATCCAGGTCGACGGATAAGTACCAACCAGTCTTTGAAGTATTGAAAGGTTCGAAGAGGTTCGAGTGGATGGGAGAATACGAGCAGGCGTTCCAAGAATTAAAAATACACTTGGGTTCTTCTCCACTCTTGTCGAAGCCAAATCTGGGGGAAGAATTATATTTATATCTCGCTGTTTCTAAATATGCAACAAGCACTGCGTTAATTCGAGAATATGAAAAAATACAGCTACCAGAGTACTACGTAAGTAAAAGACTACTCGATGCCAAAACAAGATATCCAGAGATGGAGAAATTGGCATTAGCACTCATTTTCGCATCTAGGAAACTTCGACCTTATTTTTATGTGCACACCATCAAAGTTTTCACGAGCTTTCCATTAAAGCAGGTTCTGCAAAAACCCGAGGCTTCAGAACGACTACTTAAGTGGGCAGTTGAGTTGAGTCAGTTTGACATCAATTTTTAACCCGCACGACGATTAAAGTGCAAGCTCTCGCAGATTTCATTACAGAATTCACATATAATGTCAATCTTCCCACAGAAGTAATCAAAAAACCTGCTACAGATTTATCCAGATTGTGGAAGCTTTATGTCGATGGATCGTCAAACGAGAGTGGAGCTGGTGCGGGCTTAGTACTAATTAGTCCTGAAGGGCACAATATTCATTGTGCACTTCGCTTCAAATTTCCAGCATCAAATAATGAGGTAGAATATGAAGCACTGATAGCCGGACTAAAGTCGCACAAGAAATGAAGGTCGAAATGATTGAGGCATACAGTGGTTTTTAGCTGGTCATTTTTCAAGTGAATGGCGAGTATTAAGCAAGAAGAAAGAGAATGATGGCTTATTTACAAGAGGTAAAAAGATTATTCTTGATATTTACAGCCTATAATATTCAACTTCTTCCTCGCATTAAGAATACTCAGGCAGATACTCTAGATAAACTCGCCTCAACAAAAGATGCCGAATTATTAAAGGTGGCCCATGTCGAGATTCTTACAAAACCAAGTATCGAAGCAGAGCCTCAAATAGCTATGACGGTTGATAAAAAATCATCGTGGATAGATCCTATAATGAAGTATATACAAACTGGCGATCTCCCCGAAAACAAAGACGACGCAAAGCGACTTCGGATGAAAGCAGCTCGCTATGTTATCTATGATGAGAAGTTTTATCGAAGAAGTTTTAGTGCGCCGTTATTGTTATGTGTCGATAAAGAAAAAGCAACTACATTATGAGGGAAATTCACAAAGGAATATGCGGAAATCATTCTGGGGGGCAGGCACTTACGAACACGATTCTGAGACAATGGTATTTTTGGCCGACCATGAAGAAGGATACGATGGAATTTACTAGGAGGTGTAACAAATGTCAACGATTTGCAACTGTTCCTAGAATGTCACTCGTTTCTCTCACTCCAATGACCAGTCCATAGCCATTTGCAGTATGGAGAATTGATATTATCGGAACGCTTCCATCGGCGCGAGGTGGATTGAAGTATGCAGTGGTCGCAGTCGATTATTTCACCAAGTGGACAGAAGCTGAAGCCTTGAGTACTATTTCCACAAAAAAAGATGATAGATTTTGTTTACAAATCTATAATCTGTCGTCATGGTATACCACATACCATAATTTCTAATAATGGGAAACATTTTGACTGCGACGAGTTCCGTAACTTCTGCAACAACTTAGGCATTAAGAAGAATTTCTCCGCTGTTATTCATTCACAAGCCAATGGACAAGTCGAAGCGATAAATAAAATATTTAAACACAATATAAAGACAAAGTTGGAAGAGCATAAGGGAGCTTGGCCAGACGTACTCCCTGAAGTTTTATAGGCTTATCGCACCACTCAATGAACAACTACCGGAGAAAGTTCATTCTCTTTAACTTACAGATATAAAGCAATGGTTCCAGTTGAAATTAGTACGAGCTCTCTACGACGATCAAACTATGAGCAAGGTCGCAATAAAACACTAATGAGGATTGAGCTCGATCTTTTAGAAAAAGGCACGAGCAGTCTCAGCTTCGAATCGCATCATATCAATAGCGCACTGCTCGATATTATAACTCTAAAGTCAAACGAAGAGATTTGAAGTTGGTGACCTTGTTCTTCGGCAAGTCCTACCTAATAATAAAGATTATGGTGCTGGAGTATTTGGACCCTCTTGGAAAGGACCGTATGTTATTGATGCCATCATTCGACCTGAGACATATAAGTTAGCTCACAATGGCGAACAAAAGATCGAGCATGCCTGGAATGCAGAACAACTTCGTCACTATTATCAGTTGATCTTCATATATACCTTCATGTATTCGTCATTCATCAATAAAGATATCTACTTATTCGTCATTCGTTGTTCGTCATTCTTTAATCATCATTCGTCATCATCAATAAGGGTGTCTCCTCGTCGATCATTCAATTTGCTCTACCTTTTTTAGTTTTACGGCAGTCTTCGAATACCATAAGACTCGGGGGAGAGTGAGATCAGAATATTATCTCCTACTTGCTTCCTAAGGGACTATGAAAAATATCCATTTAGAGGGGTCTGAATTTTAGATCGCCGAAATATCTAAAATTCCTTAAAATCTTAGGATTTTCTCCTCGCTTCATGCCTTAGCATGTCGTATTATGCAATTTCCCTCCTCGAACAACAAAGTAACTAAGCAAAACATTCATTGTTCAATGTGATATATTGCTATATTTAAATTTTGCCATGGAACTTTTGAAAAACAGTATTAAGTTTGCATCACTCATACTCACTATTTTCTTAAGCGACCTAACCTATCCTAACACAACCTTTTTAAGTGTGTTGGATTCAAATCGCAATAGCGTACCGATCAGTCACCTAGTGATTGATTACTTGGTTAAATTAATTATCTTCTTTATTATAACTTAGTGTTTTGATTGTTTTGCAGGAATAAACGTCTAATAAAGAAAGCATTCATTCATTGATAAAAGCTCGCACCTGCATGCAAGTAAAGAAATACAAATAAGAAGCAGACCAAGCCCGTATTGTTCTGAAGTTAAAAAAAAAAATTAAAGAACATTATTTTTATGCAGATGTGCTCGCTCCACTATCTCCAGTTTTGGTAGCTTCTGCTTCTCTCCAACTCCGGATAAGCTCGACCACATCTTCGCCAAGGATAGAAAAGTCGAAGTCCGGATGCTCGCAGAAGATGTTATATATAATGGTCGATGAGGCGATGTCACTGGCTTTGTCTTCGAGCTCCTTAACTTCAGTAGCCTTGAACTGTTCAATAGCCTTGTGAACCGCCTCTGTTGTCTCCTCCTTCATGCGATCCAGATGCTCGGAGATAGTCTTTTCAAGCTCTTTAATTTTCTCCTCGAGCTTATCCTTTTCGAGCTTTTCCTTGGCCAGGTCCTCGTGTAGCTACTGATTCTCCAGTTCGAAGGATTTTTCCTCTTCCTCGTGAGCCTTCTCCAAGTCCTCGAATGCTTGAGTTATTTCTTCGACTTTTTTGGCTTTTTTCAAACACTCAAGAACTGGGTCATGCATCAGGACAACAGTTATAGTAGTCTAAAAATATAACACATCAATACCAGAAAGGTACGTTGAAGAGAGAAAATAGAATATGCTTACATCGTTGCTGATCGTTGGTTGATCGATGCTTACTCGAAGGCAACTTTGGCTGATCGTTGCTTCATGCTCTCCCAGCCACCTTTAGAAGTGAAGCAATCAATGAAGGCTGCGCTCATACCAGCCTTCTTTGGCAATTGGTTAAGGAGTGCGAAAAGCTCCTCGTCTTTATCAGCTTGGTTCGGTTCTGAAGAAGTGGCAGTCTTCTTGGATGGATCAGGATTGCTCATAGTTTGAGGCTGAGGAGGAGGCGAGCTTATCGGGATATCCTCGAAGGTGACTTTTAGTTTCTTGGAAGTGTCGACCTTCTCTTTCCCTTTTAACATCGATGGAGGTGTGCTCTCTAGCATCTTGGACTTTGCCATTGACCCCAGAGTGTAAGGCGGTACTCATAGTCTACTACTAATAACCATTTCTGTATAGATGTGAGTCAGCATGCGAGGTGACATACTACGATGATAAGGAAAGAAGGAAAAAATAATTACCTTCTTACTATTGAGAAACTGGTGCTGCAGTTTCTGGAGATGATGGTTCCGAGGTTGTAGGGGCGGCAGGTGCTTTTTGTTTCCTAGGTTTGGAAGACGAGGCACTCTTTTCCGTTTGCTTCCTTGGCTTCTTCTTCTTCGAGTTCGAGGGTCTGGTCGAACGGATGGTAGAATCCAGGAAGGCGGCTCCCCTTGGAAGCAAACCACAAGCGACTAATTTCTTGGAAGTCCCAAGCTTCTTCCAATAGAATTCTTCAATCAGAAGGTCGTTTATTCTGTTCACCCTTGCGAGCTATTCTCTGGAAAGTCCAGGCTATTCCCTATTATCTGTGATAATATACGAGTGCAATCAGAATAATATGTTTATGCAGAAAAGGCGATAAACTGAAAGTTACCTACCAGGATTCTGAAAGAAGCCGTTATCTGCATAGTCAAAGTGAAAAATGGATTTTTTCATTTTCCCATATTATTGCGAACCCCGTAGATAGTTTTTATTACTTGGTTCGACCACTTGCTCCCATAAAAGAAGCCGAAGTCTGATGGGTTTGATTTCACTTGGTATAACCAAGCGAACTCTTCAAGACTTACCATGTATGTACAGACCTACCATGTATCTATAAGTGTTTGGAGTTAGTTGAAAAGGAACGACTCCATAATAATCGACAATGGATTTTATGTAAGGATGAAGTGGGAGGTGGACACCGCATTTGAGAACTGCTTCAGAAAATGAGGCAATTCTGTGAGATAGTGTATGTGGTCGATTGAACTCCATGGGAAGGCAAAGAGGGATGGCGATCTTGTAGTTGCACACGATCTTGCTGAGCCTGTTCGTGGTGCAGCTCGTCCTTATATTGGTATATGACCAGTCTGCCTCTACATATTGATAACCCATTGCGAACATAGGGGCATCTCTGATATGCCGGGGCCATTGGTCTTGAGAAAGGTCGCCTATGCGAGGACTACTTTGCCTGACCCTGGTTATCTCAACTTCGGGTTCTGGCTCAAGATAATCTTCGAGGTTTATGGAGCTAACGCTGGTATTGGAAGATTCTCCTGAGAATGTATTCCCTTCCCTAAAATCCACACTACTAGATATCTGAAAAGAAATATAAATGGATTTAATCCTATGCGAGCATCAGGGACCTTAGCTATATGCGAGCGGTTTTAGGGTCTCATCCTAGGATTGCAGTAACAAGCTGCTCATCGAATTTTTTCTAATCGATCTACAGATTCATAAAAATTGTTCGAGCAGTTCGTTAAAAAAAAAAAAAAAGGGTTTCAGACCCTAAAAAAACTCTTTCACGAGTTCGTCTCTGTCAATCATCTAAAAGAAAGTATTCTATAAACCAACGAAAGGGATTTGAAAAATTCTCATTCCAGTCCATCCGGGTGTGGGACGAGTTTTCATTCTGGATATTTAGGCTCTACAACTGGATTCAATTTCTAGAAATCAAATCTGTAAATGGGTTTTCTGGACAGAGAACAATAAGAAAGAAAAGATATATACTAACCTTTCTTCGAAGATAGAGGGAACGAGATGCAGTCTGAAGGATTGCGATGATAGCTTCGTCAGAGAAGAGGAAGAACAAGACGACGCCGAAAGGATTGCTTCGTGAATGCTTCTAGTTTTGAAAGAAATAGCAGACGATAGGATTTTTGAAAAGGAGGCGGATTAGTTTTCGATATATATTTCTCGAGCATCGTCAAATCACAACCGTAGATCAAGGTATTTAATTTTCAGATCCAAAGGCCGAAGTTCATGTGGGATTTGATTTTCCGAAATTAAATCGGTATCTTTTCAAAATTTGAAACGATTCGATTTGAGACAATAGCTAGCATTATCGCTATCATTGTATCTATTTAAAAAAAAAAAAGAAAAAGAAGGGAAAAGTCTCCTCGAGTTTTGCTATTCTTCTTCGAAAAGGTAACACGTGGTTTCATCTGTCAGAAAAAGGTACGCGTGATCATGAAAAGGCGAGATTTGAGATCTGGCGACTTTTCGACTCTTCAAAGATCCCAAGTCTAGATCATAACATCGCATTTTTTAAGTTCGCACTTATAGTAGAAGGAAGCTCCATTTTGTCCTAAAGAACTAATGGAGCTGGGGGCAATTGTTATATGGTCTAAAATCCTATATGTTGGTCAATACCAAAAAGGGAAAAGTTGACCAAATAAACGTGTCAGGTCGTATGAGTAAGATTAAGTGCGACATCCACCGCATAAGATTAAGTGCGACCTCCTCCGAAAGAGTTAAGTGCGACCTTCACCGCATAAGTTAGTGCGACCTCCTCCGAACAAGTTAAGTGCGACTAGAATGAAAAGGAAACTAGACTAATTTTCGTCAAACGGGTAACCTACAAAGAAAGGGAAACAAAAGTTTCACTTTAAAGATCGACCAATCATCTCATTTAAATTGTTACCCAGTTATATTGTTATTCGAATTGTATTTTCCGATTATACAGTTACCCATTCTCACAATTGGGAAATATTGCGCTATCCTCACTTATATAAAGGGAGTTCAATGTTTCAGTGGGAGGATCTTTTTGGGATATCTTTGATCTTTTATCTTTTAGATCTTTTGGGAACTTTTTAGACTCTTGCTTCTTCTTTGCGGACAACACATTATAATTTTGAGCTCTTGTAGTTCTCCAGAAAATAGTAAAAAAAATAATGGACGTAGACTCATCTTTTTTTGGGCTGAACCACTATAAAATTCTTATCTTTTTGTTTATTTTGATTAATTAACTATTTTCAGACACAAGGCTTATTTTACAATTTTCCCAAATTTATTGTTGACAAAACTTCCATCAACACTAATCATTCTTTTTGAGGTCTTTCATTGTCACAAAATAATCAAATTTCCATAAAAGCCATTGGGTCATGCACGAATCGAAACCTTTCTGTTTTTGGTTTTTGAAAGTGAAAGTTTATTAAAAGCCAAACATAATCATTGTCATAACATTTTGAGGTACATTAAAACTTTTGTATCATATTTTGATATTTTAGATTCGTTGGATCAAATCAAAACATTGTACCTACGCATGCACCATCAATTTAATGGCCTTTTTCAAAAAAAAAAAATTATAGACCCCGCGTAAAATTTTCTAAAATCCAATTTAATAATCTTATTTACTTTTATTTAAAACAAAATGATTAGTGATCAAGTTCTATCCATCAATTAAAATAAAATAATAAAAAGTAGAAATAATCAAGATCAAGAGTAGAAAATATCTTCTCCAAGTAGGCAATATCTTCTCCAACTTTTTACTACAAGTTGAATAGTACTCGTGATACCGGTTTACTATTCATTTTACCTAAGAAAAACGAATACACTGTTACGAAATATTTATATAATTAATTGCAGAAAAAGATCCAACTGGATACATTTTCAATTGCTCCGCAATATGTATACATAGTTAAACGCGAAACCATAAAAAATTAAAAAAGAAATTAAATACATATGTTTGACTGAACTTTGAGTATATTAATAGTTTTAGCCAACCTATCTAACTTTATTAGCTATAATACAAAGAAAGATATTGTTAATCAATTTAATCCAATCTAATTATATGTTTAGACCCAATCCAGTCTAATCAAATTATAAATGAATGAAACTAGATTGGATCATCGATTTACTACTGGACTTAAGTTTTACTATAAAAGTATCTTTCTTTGTTTTAAAAAAAATACAAAACTATTACAAAGTTAAATGAAGAGGGTAATTTATTAGAAAAATAACATGTAAATATGAGCGGTATTGATGTTGAAGAGTAACTAACATTTGTAATACTTAAAACATGATAAATTAGATATTGGAGAGTGTAAGATGTAGTGTAGTGCATGGTGAATTTTAATACTAATTTAATAGAAAAATAACATGTACTAAAGCAAAATATACTTATTTAATATTATTTTTGAAATTATAAATGTACATTGAATTAAATCGGCTATTCTTAGATTTTAAAAGCTTGAATCCATTCAAATTCAATTAACTATTAGATTTGTAAAATCGGTATGCAATTAAATTAGATAATTTGTACACCCCTTAAGCGAGAGTGAGACCGAATATTGAGGCAACATTCATGGATCATAGAACACCAACATATTTTGCTAATTGTTACTTAGATAAGTGTGTGTGTTTTTTTTATATAATGTTTTGTTTCTTTTGTTTGTTGTGTTCTTTTTTTTCCTTTTTAGGTTATTTGTATATAAGTTACCTAGATTAACTTTTTATTTTAATTCATGTTACAAAAACTAATGAAATTTTGTTGGCTAAGCCGAAAAACCAATAAAATAGAAAATGAATAAGTTGACCAATTTTGAAGCGAATAAATTGAAAAGTTAAATAAATATAATTTTTAAATTAAGTTTGATTGGTAAAGGTATAATTGGCAGATTATCTAGAAAAAAAAAATATAAAGATCTATCTTTATGTTATAAATAATGATATTCATTCTAAAAAAACTAGTAGTAATATGGATAAAATTGAATCTTTAAACAAAATTATAGTTTGTAGTCCTTCACTTAATTAGAGCGAGTTGGCCCTCAACCGCAAACTGAATAAATCGAAATAAATAAAGAAAGAAAAAGACTGAACCGAATGTAGTCAATTTGGGAGGTGTATGCAAATCAACCAAACCGACCGATAGAACACTCCTATATTTTTGTATGATTAAAATGAAAATTTGTATATTTTTAAAGACAAGGCAATTTTAAGTTTTGGTGGAATAAAGTTCTCTCTTCCACCCTCAACTCTTCACTTCGTTTCATCTTTGATTTTACAATCAATCCCTTCAAGCAGTAAAAAATCTCTACAAAGATAACGCAAGATTTAATTTGTGCCAATGCATGTGTATAAAACAATAAGAAGAACACACAAAATTTTGTTGCTCCCTCGTTCGTTCAATGGCGGGGTAGAATTATATGTCTATATTTTTCTCTTAAATATATAGACTAATGCGTTTGAATAATTCTCTCGTTTTATCAAGAGTTTTTGTATTATCTCACGTTATTGAGTTACTTTGCCGTCGTGTTGAATTAGAGTTGATCATCTTTGATAATTATAGTTCTTTTGTCTTATTTTATGGTGATTCTAGTCATGATGTGACAAATTATATATTGTTACGTAAATTATAAACTGTTTGATGATATCTATTGAATGAAATTGATTTTTTTTTTATAATAACACAAAATACTCTAATATTAACTTTTTTATAAAAATTAATATAATTTTTGAATTCTGCAAATTAATACACCAATATTTAAAACTTCTACAAATTACTTGATTTAATCTTAAAAAAGATAGTATTACCCTTATTAACTTAATAAAAACTTATTAAAGGCTAATATAATTTCTGAAAATATTTTATAACTAGTATATTTAGCTTTTCATTTAAAAAAAGAAAAAATAAAAACAAAAGATAAAAATACCAGATAAAACATTATTGGTGAGGGGACAGACGAGTAAATTCTCTATTATGAGACTTTTTTCTCGCTTGTTTTTGTTTTTACTGCACACCTTTTTTTAAAAAAATTTAAATGAGGGGTAAAAAAAAGAACTTATTTATAATACATTTTATGATAATATATTAATATTTAAATATTTTTTAATAAATTATAAAGAATATTCATGTCTTTTAATTTGCATAAGGCCAATTTAGTTTAGTTTTTTAATAAGTTAAAAGTATTTTTCGAACAATTTGTGAACCAAAAGGTATTTAGTAAAAATCTGAAAATTAGATTATTTAATAATTTTTAACAAAACTACAGCCAAAAACTAAAACTAGCCTAAGGCAGTTTTGACTTTTAGATTATACATGAATCTATACTATCTTTTAATGAATAAATCATAATAGCTAAAATACCCTGACTTAAAAGTAATAATGCCATACATTAATTGAATTTATTTTCATATCAATTTTTTAAAAAAATTATTAATATATTTAAACAATAATTGACTAAAATACTCTTCATATTAATTATTTTAAAGTAACCAGATTGATTCTTTAATGAAATTTTAAATTCAGATGAAAATAAAGTAAATTAAAATAAAATTAATTTAATTTAATTGAGTAACTAATTTAATTAAGTTTATTTTCATATCAATTTCTTTAAAAAAAGTATTAATATCTTTAGTATATATAAATATGCATAATTGTAAAAATTATTAATATGTTCTTTCTATAAATATGCATAATTATATAATGATGTTTATTTTAGTCATTTATATTTGCACAATAATTTAATCATATAGTTTACCAAACACTTTAATGCAACTTTTTCAAATCACAATACTTAAAAATTACAGTTTACCAAACACTCTGCTACTTTGCATTACAACGGATTTTTTCTTCAGCACAATTAAAAATATTTTTCTTAAAATTTACAGATCTATCAAATTGTTCATAAATATTTATGTCTTTTAAATTGCTTAAATATGAGAGTTATTAATCTCTTCAAAATTAAAGGAAGACGCCACGATACAATTGGCGCCCTTACTCCCGCCAAAGATGGTGGAGACAAAAATTGTGGAGGTTTATCTTGCATGTGCCAAGTATGTTGTTTTAAAATCTCCAACCATTGGAGTTGAATGTATTGACAATGATATAAAGCTTTGATGACGGTTTTGTGCGTTATTCGGAGTTTGGACATCTACGGTTGGATATATTTAGTTTATTATCCTATTTTTATGGTATTTTAGTTAAATATGTGTTTGATGATGCTATTATAATTGTAAAAATCTGAATTTTTTGATGGGTAATTTGGACATTTTACCAATTTTCGGGTATTATATTGGTTGAATTAATTTGTAAAAGTTTTGTACAGAATGACTGAATTGCAAATTTTAGGGGACTAATTTGAAAATGATTTGAAAAATTGGAGATTGTTGTGTAATTTTAAAAATTACATAACCCCATAAGACAGGGCCACATGACCTGTCATTTTCTCTCCCCCGACGCGCTCTCTCTCTCTTTGCTCACTCTCGGCCGAAGGACTAGCGAGGGCCGCGTCGCCGCCCAGGTCGCCGTCCAGCCCGCCAACCACCCAGCGCGAGCTTGCCGTGCCGCGGAGACCTACTCACCAGAAAACACCATTTTCAGCCGTTTCGGATTTCTCGTCGCCGGCGACGATTCCAGTCATCATTTGACCTCTAACTGGGCTCGTTGGATTCGTCTCGTCGAAAGGAAGCTCAAGGTGTATATATATCTTAACCCCATAATATCCGAATCAAAAGTTGCTATTTTTGGAATATTTTGAGCTCGAGTTGATTTTTTGATCCGGCCGTTGGATCGTATTTTTGTTGTCTTTTTTGGATTGTACTCGGAAAATGGGGAAGTTTGATATATATATATATATATATATATATATATATTGCCT
This sequence comes from Parasponia andersonii, assembly GCA_002914805.1. Classification (NCBI taxonomy): domain Eukaryota; kingdom Viridiplantae; phylum Streptophyta; class Magnoliopsida; order Rosales; family Cannabaceae; genus Trema; species Trema andersonii. The sequence goes on along the minus strand of JXTB01000521.1, from coordinate 167,024 downwards.
ATGTTTAGTAATCAGCGCGAAGTTGGTCCGGTGTGAGTCCGGACCCGAATTGGATAAGTTATATGTCTAACCTAGTTATTTTGGGTGCTAAGAATTCAGTAAAGAAGTCCGTTTGTGGAATTGAAGCTCTGTTGAGAAGTTGATTTTTCACAAGGTGAAGATCGAGGGTTTGGAATTGGTTTCTGACCCTTCGGACAGTTGTCGACGACAGTTTGAGGATTTAATAGTGTGGTATTGCTATTTTTGTGAGGTAGGGATTCAGTTACCTCCGTTTTATACTATTTTCGAATAAAATTTATTTTCTGTAACATCAGAGAATAAATGTGGTTTTTGGTTTTCTTGAACATATGTGATGGTCTGTGATGGTATGATATATATATATATATATATATATTGTATTACTCAGGGGATTTTCTGAGTACAAGTTATTTTGGGTATATAAAAAATAAGGCTGTTGTGCTGCCCGTTTTTTTATGAAAACCTAATATACTTATTTTATTGAAAAATCAGAGTACGATTATTTTCACACTTCAGTTCTGTGTTGCACGTGTCATAGGATTATACATGAGCACCGTGTTAGCATCTTGGGTTTACAGTATGGCGCTGCGTGCCTCATCGTCGGAGTAGAGTCTGTAAACTCGCGCGGAGTTTTGTTACTTCTGATTATCTCCTCATTTGGTAGACGCAGATAATTCGGTTGCTCCTCCAGGTTTGGTAGGCGACATATGGTGTCCCCTCTTGGTATGGGCTTAGGTGTCAGGCAGACTGTTAGGTACACTTAGTACCATCATCCTGTGTTTCTAGAGATGAGAGGATGTGAGCTCATGGGTATGAGTTGATTTGTGTCATGTCTATCTAAATTGAATAGTTTTGATTATACTGATTTATTTATACGTATACGTGACGATTTCCAGTTTTGGATTATCATATATGTATGTATTGGATTTAAACTAACCATGCAGGAGCTTTCCATCACTAAAATATTTTTGATCGAGGTAATTGTTCTTCCTACTGGGCATTTTATGCTCACTCCCTTCCTCCCTTCCTCAGATAGTGTCCAGTGCGATCTTGGAGATCAAGAGGAGTAAGAGGCCATCAGGATTGTAGTTCGTTATCGTGGTAATGCTTGAAGTGTGTTGTTGTGGTATTCGGATTATTTAAGTTTTGTTTTAGTATTGAACCAATATTACTACTTTCTCTTTTTGTCTATGAACTCATATATGCCATTCTGAAGTATGTTCTGATGTGGATGATGATGATGCTTGAACATATATTTGATTTACGTTCTTTTCGGTATTTATTCGATCTATGTTTAATAGTATATACGAATTATAGGAGAGGTTCACGGCGGGATGAAATTCCAAATACTTTATTTAAAATAGACTGTTTTTTAAAACTATAATTTTAGACGTTTTCAAATAAATCAAGAAATTTCTCATCCTTACGAAATTCCTCTTCCGCTACTAGCCCGGATTTTGGGCTGTGACAAAAATGATATATGATTTAGCAAAATTCAATTTAAGATTGGACGATGAGTTATTTTAGTTGAAAGAATCTCCTCTTCCAATAGAATTTATTATTATAAAAAATATGACTTTTTTATAATAATAGATTTGTTCGTTCTCAAAAAAATAATTATAAAAATTACAAATATTAAGTAAATTTACAAAATTTAAAAAGTACGTTACTAACGGTACCTAACACTATATAAAATATAATTTTATTACTCAATTTTTATAAGTAATAAATTAAATTTCAAACTCTATCAAAGTGTAATTATAATTAACTAATTACACGGCGCATTGAACATTGTCCTTATTATTATTATTATTATATATTTATTTATTTTATTTTTGAAAATGAAAAAAATGGGGTAAGAAAGAAAAAAAAAGCGGTTAATTAATCTTCGTGACAAGGAAGTGAAACACATGGGTTTAGAGAGGGAGAGAGAGACGATAACAGGGATGTCCACACAAGGAATGCAAGATCCACAATCTGACTCCCCCTCTAATAAGCTCATTCCCAGATCACATAATAATAATAATAATAATAATAATCACTTTCTATCTTCGTCTTCTTCTTCTCCCAATCTCAATTCCAGTAATGCCGTTGCCAATGATTCTTCTACTTCCCTCAAGAATCGCTTAGCCCCGTTACCAGCATCAATCGCCAACCCCCCCTCCACAATGCTCGGAAATCCCAACCCCATTCCCAATTCCGCCGGAGCCGGACATAGGAGGGCCCACTCCGAGGTCAGTTTCCGGTTGCCGGAGGACATGATGGATCTGTCCCCGTCCGATCCCTTCAACGCCGGCGGATCCTCAACTGCCAGTTTCGAGGAGATCGGGTCCGAAGACGACCTTTTCTCCACCTACATTGACGTCGACAAGCTTGGTGGGACCGGTGCCGGAGGGAACTCCGCGGATCAGAGTGGTGAGGTTAAAGCGGAAGGTAATGTTGGTGGTGGTGGTGGTGATGGTCAGGGAGAGAAGAGTTGGAGTGGAAGGCCTAGGCATCGGCATAGCAGCTCCATCGATGGGTCGTCCATGTCGACCAGTGTGTTTGGGGAGATTATGGATGCTAAGAAGGCTATGCCTCCTGATAAGCTGGCTGAGCTTTGGACCATAGATCCCAAGCGTGCCAAAAGGTACCTTCTATTTTTTGGGTATTCAGTCTATTCAATTGGGAAGTTAGAGTTATGTTTTGTTGTGTTTGGTTGCCCAGAAAGTGCGGGGATATTGAGAGTTTTTTTAAATGTTTGATTTTTTTTTTTGTTTTTTGTTTTCGTGGAGAATTGGAATGTGTTGTTATGAATTTGTTGAATAATCAACTCAAAAGGGTAAAAGATGAAAACTTAAATTCGAAATTAATATGATGCTTTCTGATTTCTCATTGTATATTCTACTATTTTGTTCACGTCACAAGCTGACCTATTAGTTTAAAGACTAGTATTGGCTTCACTTTAGATCTCATAATTATTGTAGATGCATCTGTGATTTGGCTTTAATACAATGAAATTTCACACACTAATTTAAATTTCTTAGATGGGTTTTCCTCGCAACTTCTATGCTGTGGTGGATTGCTTCACACTTTGCTTTGTATCTAAGAAAGTAGATTTTTTTCCCCCTTTACCAAGCTTTTCTGCTATGTCATGTAAATAATCATTAATGTTGAAAATAAGAAGTTCAAGTCTTTAGCATCCAAAAGGGGGTAAGAGTGTTCGTTTTAGTATTCAATATATGTTGATTCATGAATATCAGACTGCTGTAGACAGCAATGGGGATTGTGATTTGATTGCCTATTGTAATAAGAGAAAATTCACTAGTTAGAACAAGGGACTAGGATAGTTAAATGAAATCTTTAGCCTATAGAACCTTATATAGGATAAGATTCGTGGCAAGCTAGGGTGGCAGGCAGGGTTTTGGTTCAGCTTCAAATTTTCATTTACGAATGAAATTGATACCTAAATGTGTGGCTTCGTAACAGGTTGTGAATACTAGAACCTGGGGCGGTAGATGTTTTGTGAAAAATTATCTGAATTACTTTTTGGCACTAAATAGATCCTCTGGTCTTAAACGCATAGTAGGCAAACTAAACTTTATTCCTAGTTTTAGGTCTGGTATTAGTTTCCATTTCTTATATACTCTCTTCCTCTGCCATTTTGATTATTGGATAAAGGATACTCGCAAATCGGCAGTCTGCTGCTCGCTCAAAGGAGAGGAAAGCTCGCTACATACAAGAACTTGAGCGCAAAGTTCAGACTCTTCAAACAGAAGCTACAACTCTATCTGCCCAACTCACGCTTTTCCAGGTTTGTGAATTTTTGGCATGACATATTTTTCACGACCCTTTTTAAGGTTGTACAGCAGAGAAGGAGCCTTCAGATTGGATTCATGATAATGAGACTGATGTCGAAATTTGGGATGAATTCTTATGTATTTTACTTAATATTGGAAACTTTTTCATTGTGCAACATAATTTATTACTTCATTAACCCTGTAAAATGTCCTTTTGTGTTTGAGGATTTCCTCTCTGCATGCTTATTATGTCCGTATCACTGTTAATTCCTGGAACTATGGCCTGATTGCTTCTTGTTGTCTTATGTAGAGGGATACAACAGGTCTGAGTACAGAAAACACTGAGCTTAGACTTCGTTTACAAGCTATGGAGCAACAAGCTCAGTTGCGTGATGGTAAGCATGACCTATATACTTGCATTATTTGTAGTCCTCTCATACTATAGAGAATAATGCCACATTTCACTTATATCGTCTAATATGTCATACAGCTCTGAATGAAGCTCTTAAGAAGGAAGTTGAGAGGCTCAAGGTTGCCACAGGAGAGATAATGAGCCCTTCTGAGTCATTCAACTTGGGAATGCACCAGATGTCATATAATTCCTCTGGTTATTTTCCAGTTCCACAACAAGTGGGACATTCTGGCCACCAGAACATGCAGTTGCCCTTCAATAATTCCCAGGCTAGCATGTCAGCTCACCATCTTCAACAATCGAATTCTCATAATTTCTCAGAACTTTTGCAAAGCGATCCTGTTGGTCGGTTACAGGGCCTTGACATCAGTAGCAAAGGATCGTCTGTTGTGAAGTCTGAAGGTCCCTCACTCTCTGCAAGCGAAAGTAGCGCCACATTTTGAGGCAAACTGGCCTGCTGAAACTCCTGACCTACTGACTTGTCCATGTCACGTCGTCTGATCATTTGTTCATAGATTGACATCCAACCATTTAGAGAGGGTACTCTTATTTCTTTCATTTGTTTATTTTATTCGTGTTGAGGATTAGTTCTTAATTTTTTTATTCTTAGGGCTGTTCTCCAACCCAAGAAAACTCTCTTAGTTGTTGCAATGCTGTCTCTTGTCTGTTCGATATGGAATTTTGTGTTCCTGGAGCATGTGGGGATGAAAGGTCCTACTCATTAGGAATTTGGCATGTTTTGACAATGCTATCCGTTTCCTTTGTATCTTGTATTATTGTTTCATGCCATGTAGAACTTTGTGACTGTTCTGTTAAAAAAGTCTTTTTTGTATTGTCCTATTGCTCTCTTCCCTGTAAAATTGTAAACGGTGTGTAATGTGGTTAAAGTTTTTTCATTTTCTGTGCCTAACAGACAGTCCTTTATATTAAACTCAAACAAAGAGAAGACAATCTTTTATTATGGGAAGACGCTGATTTTCTTATTATTTGTTTCGATTTTCTGTCTTAGGATGAGAGCATCGTCAATTCAAGATTGATTGTTTCTTCCAAGCAAAAAAGAAAAAAAAAAGGATTGATTGTTTCTCCTGTTGACTGTTGTATCTCTTCTTGGTGAACTCTAATTGTATTTTATTTGTTAAAAAAAATATTTCCAATAGAAATGGCCTCTTCAGAATCAGATGGCTAATGTGGTCCTCTTAGTATCTAGGACTAGCAGTTTTCAACGTTACCTTGGCCCACGTCACGTGCATTCTAAATCAATATTTCGGGGATGACAGGGACTTGGCGTTGACCCATTAATCCCATTTGTCCATTTAAAAGCCTGTTTTAAGTTAGGCAGAGAAAATTGAAAATTAAAAACAATCTCATTATGCACTAACTGCGCCACTAATCGAGTGCTTTGATTGGTCTTTTACGAAAAGCCTGGCACTAGTCACATCCAATACTGAACTCAAGACTATTCAGTTGAAAATATGGATCTATTTTTCATCCTGTACTTTCAGAAATGCTACCCACGTCTGGCTCCTTGAGCAAACGCACTCTAGGTTGGTAGAACATTATATCATGTTATTAACTACAGTAGTCTTATATATCTTGACAAATCATATACAAGCAGAGTATATACAAGAAAACTTAACTTATAATCTTATCTTAGAATTAGTTATTATGTAGTGTGCATCTTTTTTATCTCATTAATCCACTACCACCCCATTTAACAAAATCACTCATGATTTCATGTTATAAATCTAAGCAGAAAGGTCACAAATTTAAACAAAAACCTCACTTTGTTTAATAATTTTCTACGTGGATATAGGCCACATATAAGGTTATTTGTGTTGGACCAATTCATTTTGTGTAGCCTCAATAGAATTATTATCAAATAAGAATTGAGACTAAAATATCTATTAGGTGCGGATCAAAATGTGAATACTTATTGGATATCCAATTAGAATTGATGAATACCCTAGTTGGGTTGTCCACCCATGGTTAGGTAGGTTCGGAGTAGAGTACTCATAACTAAAAAAAAGAAGTGCTCATCTTTTGGTGTAGCCTACATCCTTACCAATAGAGAACTTTATTAGAGTACCTCAAAACTTTGGTTGTAGAAATCCCTCAAAACCTATCAAGTGTTCAAGACTCCATTGATTAGCTTTCCCCTATGGATCAATCTTTAAGACTATCAAAATCTAGAGCTATAAATAATAGTAAGCTCACTAAATCTTAACCTATTTATTTAGTATGGATAATCTTTTGTTAAAGGTAGATATTTAGTATTGTCTACCCAATATGTGTTATAAATTATGTGTTATTTAATTCATTACTGACATGTGGTATCAAAAGCTTTTGTTCATATTAGATCTTTGGGTTTGAATCATGCATGTTTTAGATTTTCAAGTTTTGATCTTCACTTATTTGGTTTTTTAAATTTTGGACCTACATGTATGATTTATGATTTAAGTAATTTTGTTGAGATATTTTGTTTAAAAAAAAATTACAAGCAATTGCGGTGCCACAAACCGGAGAAGTGGCGTCGCAACACTATCTAATTAGAAAGGTGGCGCTACAGAACCACTTTAGGGCACCACAACACCACCCTTACTGCCACTATAAATCTTTTTTGATCTAATTTGAGATTTTTGGTCCCATTTTGGATAAAATTGAGTCGTTTTATCTAATTCAAGGGGTTACAATCTCAAACTTGACAAATTAAGTTCATATCTCAAATTCACTTAAGAAAGACTCATATGTATCTATTGAAAACTCTATTTGATTTTAAGAGTTATTAAATTTTATAAACTTAATTAATTTTGGTTTGTGCTTTTGAAAACTTTATTTGAATGGGCATTATGATTGTTTTCTATGCACATTTAGTATTCTATTGTAGGATAATTGAGTTGAAATAATATATCACAAAAGTAATCTTATTTGTGTAGGCTTGTTTATTCTAGAATATAAAGATGTTGTGAGTTTATTGATCATGCAGAAAATCACTTGACCAAAGGAAGACTTATTAGTATTGTGCTAGGTATCTTGTGATAGAATGATATACTTTTATATGTTATGTCATATTTTATATATATTATTGATTTGTATGCTTATATGTGATATTTTAATTGTAAGTATGTTATTTATAATTTTGTTTTTATTTTCTATTTAATTTTTGTTTCAAATATTTCTGCCAACTTACGTATCATTCTTGCGCTTAATGCTGTAAACTTCAAGCTATGGAAAGCAAATGTTATGATTATGCTAGGTTGTCTGGAACTTGACCTAGTATTAAGGAAAGAGCCTTCCACTCTGCATTCTACTGAGAGTACTAATAAGCAGAAAACATTCAGTGAAAAATGGGAGAGGTCCAACCGTATGTATATCATGACAACGAAGTGCTCTATTCCATAATTTATGAGGGGCTCTTTGCCAAAAGAGGAAAAGACTAAAGTTTTCCTTGCTACTTTTGAAAAGTTATATCTCAAGAATGAAAAGGCTGAGATGATCAATACCTTAACAAAGCTCATCTCAATAAAGTATAGTAGCAAAGAAAACGTAAGGGAGTACATCTTACGGATGTCTCATTTAGCAGCAAGACTTAAAGAGCTCAAGTTAGAAATGTCAGATGACATACTTGTGGCTTTAGACCTCATCTCTCATCTTGCACAATATGGAAACCTTAAGACTATATATAACACTCAAAACGAGAAGTGGGATCTTAATGATCTCATTTCTATTTATATGCAAGAAGAATAGAAGTTCAAAGTTGAAAAGCCAAAAAAAGCTAATTTGACTCTAAGGCAAAAAAGGGAAGATGGATAAAAGTAAGGAAGCTACAGGTGCACCATTTTCTAAGATGCAAAAGAAACAAGATGAGCAAACTTGTTTCTTTTGCAGTAAGGTACGACACGTGAAGAAAGAATGTACTAAGTACAAAGCTTGGTAAGTTTCTTATTTATGATTGTTCTGAGCTTAATTTAACTTCTATACCTATGGCTACTTGGTGGATAGATTCTAGTACTACTATTCACATAAGTGTTTCTATGTAGGGTTGCATGTGGAACCAGAAGCCAAATGATGCTGAAAGATTCATCTATATGGATCATGGCAAATCAACCCAAGTGGAAGCTATTGGGTATTTTAGATTAATTTTGAATTCTAGTTTTTATTTGGATTTGAATGAGACTTTTGTCGTACCATCTTTAAGATGAAATTTAACTTCTATTTCAGTGTTGGAAAAATCTAGTTTCTTTTGTTTATTTGGAAATAATAAATTTAGTCTTATTCGTGATTCAAATGTTGTTAGTACCAACTTTCAAAATGATAATCTATATATCTTAAATACTCAATCCTCCATTAATGAAACCTTGTATGTTAATTCAAGAGGTACAAAGCAAAAATTTAAAAATAAGAACTAATCGATGTTATGGCACAAACACTTAGGATATAGTTCTAAACAAAGAGTTGAACGTCTTGTATATGATAGAATCCATAGTTCCCTTGATTTGACAGACTTCAAAGTTTGCATTGAGTGTATAAATAGAAAGCAGACAAACGTTAAGAAGTTGGGTGCCAATAGAAGTTCTAACATCTTAGAACTGATATATATAGATATTTCTAATCCATTCCCTAAGGCTTCTTAGAATAGACAACAATACTTTATTACGTTTATAGACAATTATTCTCACTATGGGTATATCTATTTAATACATTAGAAATCTCGATCACTGAATGTATTTAAGGCTTATAAAACTAAAGTTAAAAATTAACTTGATAAGAAAATTAAGGTTGTCAAATCTAATTGTGGTGATGAATATTACAGTAGGTATGATAGGTCAAGTGAATAATGTCCAAGACCTTTTGCTAAGTATTTGAAAAAATGTGGTATTGTTCCATGATACACTATGCCAGGGAAACCTAGCATGAATGATGTACCAGACGACACAATAGGAACTTTAAGGATATGATAAGGAGTATGATTAATCATTCCATTTTACTAGAATCACTTTAGGGTGAAACATTCAAAACTGCAACATATATTTTGAATAGAGTACCAATTAAGTAAAGTAGCAGCTAAAACCCCTTATAAACTTTAGACTAGGAGCAAGCCTAGTAGTAATCATTCATACATTTTGGGTTGTCTAGCTGAGACAAGGTTTTATAAACTAAATGAAAAGATACTAGACTCAAGAATAATAAGCTACTACTTTATTAGATATTTTGAAAGGTTGAAGGGTTATAAATTTTATGATCCCACTATAAGATCCTTCTTCAAGACGTGAAATGAAAAATTTCTTAGGATATTGAGTTTGGGAAGGGGGGAGGAGGGGGAAGATAAAGTTAGAGATATTGTCTTTGAAGAATAATTCATTCCTCTTCCTTCAGTAGCTATTGAAAATGATTAGGCTTCTATACTTGACTTTATTCAAGATGCAATTCATGTACAAGACAATGATCAAGAACTTTATGCCCCAAATAAGGGTAATAGTCCTGAAAAACAAACTTAACAACATCAAGAGCAAGTATCTTTAAGGAGGTCTAGTAGAGAAATGAGAAATACAATTTCTGATGATTATATAATCTATCTTCGGGAACATGAGTTTGACATCGGGATAGTGGAAGATGATCTAACCAACTTCACAAAAGTCAAAAAAAGTTTCAATTCTCAAAAGTGGATTGATACTATGAATGAAAAGATAGACTCTATGAAAGACAATGACGTTTAGGATCTTATCAAGTTACCAATAGGTGCGAAATTTATTAGTTGCAAATGGATATTTATAACTAAAAAGGATTTAAAAGGTTATGTTAAGAGATATAAGGCTTGTCTTGTTACAAAAGGCTACACTCAAAAAAGATGGCATTGATTTTAAAGATACTTTCTCTCCGGTAGCATCGAAGGATTCTCTTAGAATTATTATGGTCCTTGTGGCTCATTTTGACCTCGAGTTATATCAGATGGACATTAAAACTACGTTTCTTAACAACAACATTGAAGAGACAATTTACATAATGTAGTTAGAAAACTTTGTGTCTAGAGACCAAAAATCTATAGATTGCAAACTTAAGAAGTCTATCTGTCGTCTTAAGCAAGCTTCCCATCAATAGTATCACAAATTTCATAAAGTGATTATTTCATCCAGTTTTAAGATAAATTTAGTTGAAGATTGTGTATATCATAAATCTAGTGTGAGTAAATTTATCTTATTGGTGCTATATATTAGTGATATACTACTAACAAGTAGTGATATAGGCGTATTGCACGACATCAAAAATTTTCTTGCAAAGAATGTCGAAATGAAAGGTCTTAGAATTCCCTCTTTTATATTAGGTATACAGATATACCAAGATCGATCGCTCTCGAGGTATCCTTAGGCTATCACAAAAGAGTTATAGCAAAAGGGTGCTCAATAAATTTGGTATAGAAAAGTGTATATCATCAGACACTCATGTATCTAAAGACGATAAATTTAGCCTCCAACAATACCCTAAAAATGATATTGAAAAATGAGCCATGCAAAAGCTTCCTTATACTTTGACTATAGGCTATAAGAAATCTTACGTATGCTCAAGTATGTACGAGTTCGGATCTTACGTTCATAGTTAGCATATTAAGAAGATATTTAAGTAACCTTGAAATAGATCATTGGAAAGTAACAAAGAGGGTTATGAGGTATTTACAAAGAACGAAGATTATATGCTCACTTATCAGAGATTGGAAAATTTAGAGATCATTGGATATTCTGATTCTAGATTTACTAGATGTTGAGATAGTAAAAGATCCACGTAGAGCTATGTTTATCTATTAATTGGAACAACTATTTCCTAGAATAGTGCAAAGCAAACACTCACAACTACTTCAATTATGGAGATTTAATTCATAGTTTGTTATGAGGCATCCAATAATAGAATATGGCTATAAAATTTTATCAATGGGCTATGTGTAGTGAATGGTATTAAAAGGCCATTGAAACTTTATTGTGACAATAACTCGGCGATGCTGTATTCCAACAATAATAAGAACTCTTCGAAGTTGAGACACATAGACATCAAGTTTCTAGCTCTAAAAGAGAGAGTTCAGAGTAAATTAGTATCAATAGAACATATTGGTACAAATTCTATGATTATGGATCTGGTCAACAATGGTATTCCATCCAAGGTGTTTCATAGGTAAACTGCCCATATAGGTGTTATTTTATTAGATGATGTACAGTTTTAGTGGGAGTTTGTAGTTCAATCAATGTGTTTATTAGTGACACTTATTTTATTTGATTTACTGTAGTATTTGGTTGGCAGATTTTATATAAACTCTGAATTTTATATATATGATGGCGTTTTTCCTTCATATTCTTTTCTATCTTATTGTAGTTTAACATAAGGCATGTGATAATGCATTAAAAGGGAAAGACTAAGGTCGATCTCATTTCGATTTAAGTTGGACTAATTGGAAATAGGAATGATTAAGATCATACTATGTGTAATTTCCATGCTACATTCCATACTCGATCTATATCATTTAGGAATATTAGTATGGTGATCATTGCGGATTCCAGTTACTAATTTTTATAAATATAGCGATGAGCGCTTTGGTCTTATGCTAGTATTACTGATGGACCAGATTGTTACTTTAAGGATATTCAGAAATGATATAGCATTTTTTTGACTAGCCTTCAGTTCAATAATACAATTAACTTTGGTATATATGTGGCCAAAATTGGAGATTGTTAGGAAATTTAACAATTTTCTATATGGATATGGACCACATATAATGTTGATTGTATTGGGCTATTTCATTTTGTATAGACCCAATAGAATTATAATCAAATAAGAATTGAGCATAAAATATTCATTAGGTGTGGATCAAAATGTGGACACCCATTAAATATCCAACTGGGGTTGATGGATACCCTAGTTCGGTTGTCCACCCATGATTAGGTTAGGCTTATGGTCAACCAAAGAAAAAAAAATCCTCATCTTTTGATGTAGCCTCAATCCACACCAAGAGAGAACTCTAGTATACCACCTCAAAGCTTTAGTTGTAGAAGACCCTCAAAACCCATCAAGTGTTTAAGACTCCACTGTGTAGCTTCCGCCTAAGGATCCATCTTCAAATCTTCATCAAAATCTAGAATAATAGACAATAGTAAGCTCACTAAATTTTAATATATTTATTTAGCATGGATAATCTTTTGTTAAGTTAGACATTTGGTATTGTCCGTCTAATATGTATTATAAATCACATTATTTGATTCATTACTAACATGAACCTCTGCCAAGGGCTAAAGTATTGGATTTAAAAATGATTTTCGCAACAGAAAATTGGCCCAGGAATATTCAAAAAAAATTTCTCAAAATAATTGACTATATGAGTGCATAGTATTAATTTATAGCAAATAGGAATAAACAAAAAGAATAGATCTAATACCTCTTGTAGCCTATCGGCGGATCCTAGCTTTACTGTCTTCTAAACCACGATATTTCAATCCAAGCCTCAAGCACAACTAGATGAACGTGTAGGCGTTACTTACAATTTCTTAAACTCACACTTTAGATCCTTACAATTTTCTCGACACATGAGGTTACAAGGGTTTGTTCTATAGAGAATAGGAAGACTCTTCTTTTTCTCTCTAGCTTTTGGAGGTTCTATAGAAAATAATACGTAGTATATACTGCTAGGGTTTCACCTTATATATATATACTTATTAAACTATTTAATAAAAAAATTAATTAACATATATATATATATAACATTTTTTTTATAATAACAAAACATAACTTTTGTTAACGTAAGGTTTTATATATATATATATATATATATATATATATATATTTCAAAAAAAAAATTTAGTCGGTTTCTCAATTTCTATTTATCTAATTATCTGATAATTAGATATTTTTAAATTCAAAATTCAAACAAATTAGGAAACTTATCTCTCCATAAATTTAAATTAATTATTTCAAAATTAAGTAATTAATTAATAATAATTATTAATTATATATAGATAAACTATTTATCTAGATAAAGTATGCAGTAATAAAAATAATATAATATTTAGTACAGTGTTTGTAAGAGGTGAAATTGGGGACCTATAGACCTGTAATTCAAGCTCCAATAAATTATGACAATTAATTAAACTCTTTAATTAATTTGTCTAATTTATTAATTCCAGTATTACTCCACTAAAAATCTGGAATTGTACTTTTGAAATTACAGAATTAATTTACTCAGGAAATATCGAGCAGTCCATCGACTTAATCATTACATGTAATTTAATCCTCTATAGACAATTCATAATTGGAGCTAAGTTATATTCCATTTACCTCTCCAATTACATCTTTATCCGCGTGTACTATTGATTCTCTAATGAACAATTAATTTATAAATCTATTATAAATTGAGTACTCAAACTGTTCAAATCCTGAATCAATATACAAGGGAATCATCTTTCTAACTTCCTAATGGAAGGAATGGATTCCATATCTGTAAGCTACATTCCTAACTACTCATTTCATCATATTCCCAAGATACAAGTATTTCGGCCTGTTTAGGAAACAAACCTATAACAAGTATGTCAAAGAATATAATGTTATAAATAGGAGTCTATAACTACTTAAAATTAAGATTGATTTACATATAATCATCTAGTGACCTTATTTGAACTCTTAACAGTTAACGGAATTTATGTGAGATTCAAATCATGTCTAGTCCAGTCCTATATAATCAAATTATATAAAGTATCTCCATTGTGATGTCAACACATCAATAGTACGGATAAGACTATTACATTCTCAATGTTAATGGACTGTACTAATAATATTTAATTAAAGATTCTAAACGTTAATTAACTATTATGGACTATATTTAGTTTATTATCCATAAATTTAATTTTTATGTATATAACACTTATATACTAAATTTATAGTCTAGAGATTTTTTGATTTGTAAAGATATATCAATTATGCAAAAATTTAAATGAAAAAATATTATTTTATTAATTCAATAAATATCCAAAATATAAAAGTTTTTAGGTATAAACCCTAACATAAGGTCCGATAATTGACTTGTCGAAGCTGACTCCTTGTGGTCGTTTTCCCCTTTTGTCGCGGCCGGACTTTGTAAGCTCGGCTAGAGTTGTCGAGTAGTAGGCTAGTAGCTAGCTAGTGGGAAATTAATTTGAGGAAAGAAGGTCCAATTAACTTAATTTATTTAACCATTTAGGTTTAGATTAATTAATTCGTCAGTGTTATTGTTAAGAGTTTCCTCAATTAGCATCACTAACACAAATTTCAACAGTGAAAAATATTGTATGCTTCTCATTGCGTTTCACTCCATTCTCTTCTTCTGTGATCGTGCTTGGAGTAAGAAACATGCACATCACTTATACTCCAACATGTTTTTAATATAGATCACTTAGCTCTAAAAAGGAAAATGATTGAGAGGAAACTATACAAAAATTTATTATATTATTAATCCGTGGGATCGAGGGAAAAAAATAAAAAAGAAATGATCTGCTTAATTTATTAGATATAGGTCACAAGTACGATTTATTTTCTTCGTACTGCAAAATAAGATCGTAGCATGCGATCTATCTACACATCACATATACATGATACAATTGTTTTATTTATTTTAAATATAACAAAATAAAAACTATAAATTAAAGACAGCTTTGCATGAAAATTATCCGTAATTCTTCGACATTCTAGCCACATATATTCGAGACATATTTGAGTGCAATCAAATTGATCAAACCACCCTGTAAATCATCAAGTCACACGGCCATTAGAAAAGACAAAATGGAGGTTAATTACTTTTATCATCGTGCTCATAGCTTAAATTAAAAACGTATGCATGTATCTATTCTACAATATATAACACACTGTCATGCATAAACGAATATATATTCATGGAAGAAAATAAAAATACGTACTTAGAGCAATTAGTGGAAGGATAGACTTTGTAGGGACAAGAAGTGCCACATAGGCCAGGAATGTTGTTAATCCGATCATAGTCAATCCCGGGGATCATAGCCGCACCATCCTGGATGCAAGTGCAAGCTGCCCTGATATCATCTTTTGTATGGTAAGCAGCATTGAGGTCTTTGATGCCCTGGCAGCACTCCGGAGCCACCGTCCCGCCAAACACGCCGTAGCTGATGCAAGGCGTCAGCCAAGTTGTCACCTGCTCACAAGTTATGTTTGAGGCGGCATCAACACGGCTGGGAGCTGCCAACAACATCAACGCTGCCACCAGCGCAACCTGGTAGAGTAGTGCAAGCTTATGAGCCATTGTGTGTTATATGTTATAAGGTTTGGACATGACATTGAACATAGTTTCATGGTGTTTATATAGAGTGGCAAATAGGGGAGTGGTCCAGCGAGTACTGCCTAGGTGTCTCTGGCAGTGAAGATTATTCAAACTGTGAATGCAAATACTAATACCTAGTAGAGTTTTCTTTCTTTTTTGGTTTTGTAATTTTGTAATTTGAAAATTCTTGCTTTGGAAATAGACATAAAATACCAAACGGGGTATGGAGCCGCCTTGTTGAAAAGTTAGTATTACGTAAGTGAAGCAAGTTTGGGAACTAATCGATCTTGATAAGGTTATAAACATGCCAATAATACGTGCCAATGGTGAATTAGCTTTTAACTTTGACTCAAAGTACTAGAAGTTAGTTTGTG
Source organism: Parasponia andersonii (assembly GCA_002914805.1). Taxonomy (NCBI): domain Eukaryota; kingdom Viridiplantae; phylum Streptophyta; class Magnoliopsida; order Rosales; family Cannabaceae; genus Trema; species Trema andersonii. The sequence continues at coordinate 151,145 of JXTB01000521.1, read as the reverse complement.
CATGTGTGCGTAACCAGGAAACACCAAGTGTGCTTCGTGCTTAATTTTTTTTTTTTTACCCTTTTTAAAAAATGGCTTTGGCGAAGTGGGACAATAATTAAAATCCAACTCAGACTAGCTACCAAAAAGCGTCGAGAAACGGCGACATTGTCAGAATCGTGGTATAATAAACCTACCATTAACGTGTCATACAACGAGTGCAAGCCGCACGGAGCTTTTAATTACATATATAAGTTAACATACATGGCCCGCACGACTCTGTTGTTTCATTACGGACTCTGCAACTATTCGGTGTGTGTAAATAGAGAAGAGAGAGTTAATTTTACGGGACTAAATTTCATTGAACTTGGTCCAAAAAGTGACCTACAATCCATTGTGAGTAAATCTTTTCCAAAGGATAATGCCTCATTTAATTGAGCTAATCGAGGCTCAATATTGATCTAGGACTTTTCGGATTGAAAAAGGAGGGCTTCAAATCAGTTCATGTATATATTTCATAGGAAAGTAATTTTATAAAGAAATAAAAATAATTCCAAACTTATTAAGTAAAGATAAGTCTGATTATTTAAAATACGATGAGAGTGCAACCCTAGACTCTCTCCTCTCTTCTCTCATAATTTAAAATCAATTTTTATGACTATCATTTGTCATTATCCACAAATTAGCTTTCTTCTCTTCATTTTCAGGGAATTTTTTTTTTTATCCAATAAAAGTCCAATCAAATTATTTTTGGCGTAATGCGAACAATGATTCTAACCAAAATGCGATATGTGCATCATTGCCAAAATTTTCTATTGGTCTAAGAAAAAAAATGTTTGGTCTAAAAAAAAAATAGATGGATCAACTAGAATCACTTATCCAAAATCCAACTTATTATAAGGATTAATGCGTGTACCAATCATGAATAATTATAATGTGAATTGTATCTATCTAATAACTATGAACTAATCAGAAACTGGTAATCAAGTTTTTGATTACGACGTCAATGATATTAGCTTGCTAACCAGTAAAATTGACCTTAGCTTTGAATTTTCTAAAGGATAAATCTAGTTTTAGAATTTCTGATTGCAGTTATATATATATATATATATATTTGATGAACGTCAGTTAGATTTTAGCTTGTTAATTAAATGTATGCAGATGCCAAAGGGTTCCGTAGAAATTTGGATCAGTGGGGCCTACCGGGGCCCATAAACATTTTTGTGATGTTGGATTTGGAAATATTGATCAAATGAAGATTATGCTCTTCAAATTTTCTAGAAAAAAAAAATGTATGTAATTAAGGCATTATTAATCAAGAGAACTGGAAGAAATGTTCCAAGCTGAAACAGATCTTAGGAGGTTTCACAATGTAACCGGCAAAAATGTGTACTTTGGCGTTTACAAGAGCTTTGCTTGATGATATTTTCCTTTTCGTTAACGACATAAAAACACGATTTTTAACTTTTTTTACAATAAATACTTTAATTTTTTGAATTCTTACGAATTAATTTCCTGATTTTTAAATTCCTGCTAAGGATATCAATGGGGTGGAATGGGTCAGTCTTCTTTCTTCTGGGCTTTTTTGTTTTGGATATCAATGGGGCGGGATGAGTTGGTCTTTTTTTTTTCTTTGTTTTTAGTATCTCTGTTCTAGCCACTATTTTATTATCTCATCCTGGAATTATTCACCGTTTAATTTATTGCTTGAAAGTTTTGGGAAATCTTTGTCAAGTAACAGTTTTCTATCGGGGTCCTAATTTGCAACCATCAAGTCCATTAAAAAAAAATCTTATATTGGCCAGAGTCCTTAAAAGTCCAAATACTACAAAAAAATAAATAAATAAATTCATTGAAAACACACAAGAAAGTAGAGGATCAAATAAATAGTAAAGAAAATGAAGGTATGATATTATAAACACTAATTTGTATTAGTATTAGATACTTTTGGCATTTTTTAATGTTCTTAAATTCAAAAAACTAAAATATTAGGAAATAAAAAAAACATATACATGATTTAGATTATTATATTCGATGCAGGGCCGATGAGGCAATCGGCCCAAGGCCATGTTTCATGATATATATTCATTGAAATTGACCTTCTTTACATTTCAATTTTTTGTTTTTCTTTTTTAAATGAAAAGTTAAATAAATTTTATTCTAAATATTTTTCAAAATTTTTATTAGTGTTTAATAAGATTTAATTAAGTTAATGAGAGTATTATCCTTTCTAAATAAACAAATCAATTCTAAATATTTTTCAAAAATTTTCTTAGTGTTTAATAAGATTTAATTAAATTAATGAGGAGTACTACCATTTTTTTCCTATTAAAAATCAGTTAATTGGGCATTGCGTGTACAAATTTGCAAGAATTATAAATGACGGGTATTAATTTACAAGAATTTTATTTGTTAGTATTAATTTGTATAATTCAAAAGTTGAGATATTAATTTCAATTGACCATAAATTACTTTCTAAATATGGAATCCAAATCGAAGATATCTTATTTATATCAATAATCACTTAAAATATATTGAAAATAACCTTAAACAATAAGAATAAATCACCTAATTGTATATAGAAAATAGATTTTTGTAGAGATTTTAAATGTGAAAGTATAATTTTGCACGAACTGAAACTATAATTAAAACTTCAAAAAGCATAATATAGTATATTTTTCACAATTAACCCAAAAATAATTATAAATTATATTCTTCTAATAAATTACTATTTAAAGAGATTTAATAAGTTAATTGTGGATGTTTATATCCTTTAATTTTCTCATGATATAATTTGGAAATCCAAAAGTCTAGATATTAATTTGCAGAAATTATAAATATCATAGTACTAATTTGTAAGATTTCAAAACCATAGTGTTTTTTGAAAAGTTAAAAGTGGAAATATTTTTATGTCTATCATACCTTTTATTTTCAAAAATTGAAATAAAGTATGAAGTTTTTTCCTTAAGTTTTCTAAATTACTTATTGGCAATATCTTTCATCTTTTATTTCATTTCTAAGAACAAAATTTAAAAACTACAAATATTATCAAACAATTCCTAAATCAACAAACTTATAACATATGTTAAAAGATAGAATGCTGAAATCAGCGGGTGCATTTTCCTTTTTGTGAATGTTTTATTTGGGCGAATTAAACATCTTTTGAGATGGTAGTGCTTATAACTTGCTTAATAGTTGTAGAATTAGACAGATTGGCAACAAATTTCCCTTTTTCAAATAAGGTTAAAATTCGAATCCTCTTACTAAAAAAGAAAGGAAAAAAAAAAACGGAACATACCCAATACTAATTTGAATTAAGATTTGGCAATGTTCATTGGCCAAGCAAGTGCAAAAATTTGTGTCTTACATGCGACATGAGTGCTTATAGTTCCTTAAAAAAAAAAAAAATTGAGTGCTTATAACACTCTCTTTCACACTTTCATGTCCCATCCACTAAATGTGTTTGCATTTTTTTTTTTTTCGTAGAACACTAATAAAACAAGTTCATAAGATAGGCCACTCTCTATTTGATCTTGGCCTAAAGCATAAAAATAAAAAAATAAAAAAAAAAAACAGATCTTAATATCATAGTCAATTAGAAGGAAAATTTTGTGTTTCTAAGTTTTCAGCCTATGAAAGAGGTTGGCTATCCTTGTCCCATCCGGGGGAGCTCAGTAGCCAAATTGCAGTCCTGATTCTAAGTAATTTTGATGCATCTGGTCCCTATCATTGCAAATAACTAAGACTTGTGTTACGCATGAACTAACGCTTTTGAGACACAATAAAACAACTTATAACAAAAATTTTAAAACATAAAATAAAATAAAAGATTGTTAAATTTGAGGAAACCCTAAAACTAAAGTTTATTTCCAGCTTAGTAATATTTTTTTCAAAAAAAAAAAGATAAGAAAAGAAAAGAAAGAACTGATAATGTTAATTAATTAGTGTGTACGCTTTTATATTGTATATATTTTCACTCACTAATTAGTAATTTTATATGTACAACTTGTATATATATACATGTACTTTTTTCTTCTTTTCTAAATTTATACTTCTATCAATAATGTTGGGATAATTTTAGGTAAAAGGGGATGAAGGGAAAAAAAAAAAAGGAAAGAAAGAAAGGAAAAAAGAAGAACTATAACGGTTTGCTTAGCAATATTTTTATTTTTTATTCTAAAAGTAAAATGTAAAATGAGGAATGAAGATGTTATCAATATATTGGTTGAGATAATTTCTATTGTTTTTTTTTTTTGGCAAGTTTCAGGAGATTTTATTAATAATAATCAACTTTTACAAAGTAGGAAATGAAAATAGGACTTTCATGGGTTCAGAAGCAATCATCCATGACGGAAATAGCAAAATCACTGAAAAAATGGGCCACTTGCTTTCAGAAGGGCGAACTAAGTGACAAGACGAGGCTTGTTCATTCAATTCCTAGACAAAAATATAAGTAAAAATACGAAGAAGAAGAAGATAATTTCTTTCAAGATATTAGATGTAATGAACAGACATTCTTAATCGCCGAGAGCAATAATGACTAATCAAGTAGTATATAAAGCAAACACACAAACTTTTAATGGGAATATAAAGAGCTATGTTCACTTTCAACTGCTACATATTTTCGCTATAATGAACAAGAAGAATGGTTTCTGAGCCAAATAGCCAAATTTTGAGTCCCAAATTAGGAAATGTTATTTTTCAAACATTATCAAAACAATGGCCAAGTTTTTTTTTAAAGACTAAAATATGTAACTTTTATGAGAAACATATCAGTATATCTAATATCAGTATCAAAATTTATATACTATTTGTTAAATTGACATGCTGATATACAAAAATTAATATACTATACATAAAATTGATAGACAGACATAACATAAAATTAATTTATTAAAAATGGACATTTAGAAAAACAATAAAGAAGAAAAAAAAAGCCATTTATTAAATAGGTAAAAAAAATGACCATTTCTTAAATTGATGTGAAAAAAGGCCACTTCTTATAAAAACTCCAGGAAGAATTATGAAGAAAAACTCATCCTCATGCCTCTTCAAATTGCAATTTCTCTCTGTTATCTCAAACTACCGAAGTGGGCCTCCTAACATCCTCTATACACTGAAAAAACTAGGACAACCAAAATACATGTGCAAAATCTTGTGATTACTCCTTACTAATATGCCCTTATCACTAAAATTTTTGTCACGGGTGGCATTATAGGTAGGGGGTTTTACCATCCTTCTTATTCTTATGCTTCTTTATATTGCCTCTATCATGGCAAACAATTTATCTACTTAAATAAAAAAATTTCTTTCCTCAAAATAATAATAATAAGCCTTTTTACTACCAAAACCTTCTAAACTCGAACAATTCAATAAAATTAATCATAAACTCAATTTTTTAGTATAAAACCTCCTGAATTTAGAACAATTTAGTAAAATTAACTTTGAAATCAATTTTTTAGAGTAACTCAATCTAAAGTCCACTAATATTAGAGTAAAACCCCCTTCAAGTCTCGTAATATTAGTTTTATTAAAAAAATATTTCTGCTAGGTTTTTTTTTACTCTTAAGTTCTTATTCTCTTATTTGTGGCTTTTAAGTCCTCGTTTTTATATTTTTGTTTTATGTTAATCTTTTTTAAACTTCTCTATCTAAAAGTGTTGTTAATTAGTACTTGTCCAAAAAGTGTTTATCTCAGTAGGGATAAAATTAGAAATAAAAAGAAACTATTATTTAAAAAAATAAAAAAAGAATTGAGGTTATCGTTTTCGTTCAAGACGAAGGTAAGAACTTAGAAAATTTTTATTAGGTTCCAATATAGATGTATTTTGGTCTAATTATTCATATATCTAAAAGAGAGATATGTATTTTATTTTGCCCAATTTATAGAGGACATATGTCTAAAAAAGAACGTATCCTCTATAAATTAGGCAAAACAAAATGTATAACTTGTAGTATTTTTTTTTTTTTTGATTGACACCTATATAAGCGCTTTTTTTTTTTATTACCTTTATAAGTACTTTTAATTGGGCATGAAAGTTTTTTTGAAAAAAAAAAATTGAAAGAACCATAACTAAAAGAAAAATAAGACGAAAAATAGTATAGTTAGTTCTATAAATCATGATTTAAATAAATAAAAAAAGATGTAAATCTCTTTTCTAGATATATGAATATTTAAACCAAACTAGATTCATATTGGAACCGAATAAATTTTCAAATTTTTTACCTCCGTCTTGAACGAAAATGATAAACTTTTTTTTTAAATAATAATTTCCTTTTGTTTCTAATTTTATCCATGTTGAGATGAACACATTTTGGGTAAATACTAATTGACAACAATTTTGGATAGAAAAGATTAAAAAGAATTAACGTGAAACAAAAATATAATAATAAGGACCTAAAAGTCACAAATAAGAGAATAAAGACTTTAAAATAAAAAAATTAACAAAAATATTTTTTTCTAATAAAACTAATATTAAGAGATTTCAGTGAGTTTTGTTTACTTTAATATTAGTGAACTTCAGAAGATTTTGTTCTAAAAAATTTAATTCGGGATTAATTTTACTAAATTATTCTGAATTCAATAAATTTTTCTCTAAAAATTAAATTCAAGATTAATTTTACTGAATTATTTTAAATTTAAATTTAGCGACTTTAGTAATAGAAAACCTAATAATAATAATCGAGTGCGAATCGGACCAAAATACTAGAGTGAATAAAAAGATTTATATTTACAAATAAATAAATAAAATGAAGTCAACGAGCACATATGTGTATAGAAATAGAGATCACGGCTGGCTCACCAAATTTAAAACAAAGAAGGGTGGTGGCTTAGTTGAAGATTTTGATGTACGTGGCAAGCGGGATTATGATTAAAATAAAAGATAATGATTGATTTGGTTGGCAATTAAATAATATCAATTTCAATAATGTTTGCAAATTATACCACAAGATTTGGGATTTGTTCAATCCAAGACAAGTGATAAGATGATGAAGGTAGCTATGAACATGGGAAAGGGAGAGCCTAGAGAGAATTATTACCAAAGACACTGGACATTACTATCAAGAAACTTGATAGAGATATATACATGTACATATGTATAAATTAAATGTATAAATATGCTGCTGGAATATAATTAATATAATATATGCTATCTGGGATGCGAAAAGATTCGGCCGTGACGGCCTCACCCTTAAGCGAAAAAAGCCATGGTTTAGAGCCCCTATTGTAAAAAAATACCAAAAATATAAAATATTTTAATTATTATTATTTTTTATATTTAATTTGTTTTATTAAATATTATTTTTTATACTTTGGCTCCCATTATAGAAAAGTATCATCTTCTTTCAAATAAAAAAATAAATGCTCCATCACTTTTTAAATAAAAAAAGAACTCGTCACCTTCTAAATAAATAAAAAATCTGAAAGACTCATAATTTGAACTCATATATTTCCTATATGCATTACTTTGTTTTTTTTAATGGACAATATAAATCTCTCCTTTCTAGCCAGTAATCATTCACTTCCTACTTTAATTTTGAACAAAAAATATAAGTGCAACAAGTTTTCAATATTTTCTTCTCTCTAGTCATTTTATATACCATTTCTTCATATCTTTTTGCTAGTAAACGGATTGCATATAAAAAATAATTAAAGTAGAAATTGGAAGACTTTGATTTGAAGAGATTATCACTACATATTTCTTGGCCATAAAATATTTAGGTTATATCTTTCTTACACATATTTTATCTATTTTTTTTTAGTTTTGCATTGCTATTCTTTTTTTTTTTAATTGTGTCAATTTGTTTTCATAAATACCTAAGTAAAGATTTAATAATTATGTCTAATAGAAAATATGCATCCGGGTATGACAAACTCAAGAGAAAAAGAAAAATAAAAAGTTTGATTCAATCCCAAAAAGGAGCTCTTGAAAAAAAATTTGCAAGTAGTAAAAGGGATATAAACAACTCAAGTGTAGAAATAATTAAACAATCAAATTTAAATGGATTAGGAGATGTTGAAGTGATAGTAGAAAATCCTATAGAGGATAAGAATAATGAAATATGTAATGGTGCAAAGGAAGATGAAGAAGGTCAAAAAAATAAAGATAAAGATGAAATTGGTAAATTAGAAACTAAAGATGTTAATGATAATTTGTGTGATATTTCTATGAATAATATTTATGATCCAGGAAGATGGGAAAATGTTGACAATGAGTTAAGAGATTTATTGGTGGAAAAAGGTCCTATTAGAGAAAGTAATATAAATTTTTTAAAAATGAACTTTCTAGGCATTTTTCCACTTTGTATTACATGAAAAGACTATCAAATGGAGAAAGACACGATAGAAGATGGTTGGTATATTCAAAAGATTTTGACGGAGTATATTGCTTTTATTGCAAATTATTTGGTATAAAGTATAGTATAAACCATTTATTAGGCAATGAAGAAACTAATGATCGGAGAAATCTTGGAGTCAAACTTAAAAGTCATGAAACAAGTAATGAACACATAATTAATATGAATGCTTCGGCTGATTTAGAGTTGAGATTGGTAAAGAATAGAATGTCGTCTTTTATATTTTATAACGATAAAAATCAATTTTTTTTTTTGAT
>JXTB01000521.1:29840-142525 GCA_002914805.1 Parasponia andersonii | reverse complement strand
TTCCGTTTTTGATATTATTGTCATATCAATGAGTGTTTTTCATTAGAATTCTATGAACAACTAAAAAAACTAAAGGTTAACTTTTCTTTTTTATTTATATCTTTTCCTTATCGTATATTGATTGAGATTAATTGAATAAAACTTGAATAAAACTGGTTTTTTTTTTCTATTCTTCTATCATTTATTCGCTCGTCTACACCCTTTTCTCTCTATATCGATTATCTTATTGATAGAGATGTCCAAAAAAGAATCAACAAAGAGAAAGAGCATTAGAGAAATGTTTTAGTAAGAATAATCGTTGTTGTTAAAAATCTACCTAAGAATAATTTGGCATTTCGTGGAAATAACAAGAAGATTTATCAAGAGAATAATGGAAATTTTTTGGGTCTAATTGAGATGATTGCTAAATTTGATCCAATGATGCAAGAACATGTCTAACGTATTCAAAATGGTGGGATTCAAAAATATTACTTGGGACATAATATTCAAAATGAGTTTATTCAAATGTTAGCACTTGAAATCAAAAGTACAATTTTTTTAAAAAAAAATCAAAGAGGCAAAATATTTTTCCATTATACTTGATTGTACTCCAGATTCAAGTCATCAAGGGCAAATGTTTATTGTATTGAGGTGTGTAGATATGTCAGCAAGTCCAATAAGGGTAGTAGAATATTTTTTGGAATTTTTAAATGTGGATGATACTTATGGAAAAGGCCTCTTTAGTGTACTTATATGAGAAATTGAAAACCTGAAACTTGACATCAATAATGTAAGAGGACAAGGATATGATAAGGTTCTAATATGAAAGGAAAACATCAAGGTGTACAAAAACGATTACTAGAGATAAATCTTAGAGCACTCTATATACCTTATAGTTATCATAATCTGAATTTAGTACTTTGTGATGTCGCCACCTCTTCTGTTAAAACTGTATCATTTTTTGGAGTTTTACAACGCATATATTCATTATTCTCTTCTTCATCAAAACGATGGAAAATATTGAAAAATCATATATTAAATTTTACTATTAAAACATTGTCACAAACTCGTTGGGAAAGTCGTGTTGAGAATGTCAAGGCAATTAGATTTCAAGCTCCCAAAATAAGAGATGCTTTGTATGAACTAGAAGAAAGTAGTCAAGATCCTAAAATAAAGAGTGAAATTAAATGTCTAGCAACATATGAATTAGAGAATTTTAAATTTTTATTAGGCATGATTATCTGGTTTGATATCTTGTTCGTTGTTAATTCAGTTAGTAAAAGCTTACAAAGTAAAAATATGCATATTGATGTTATTAATCAATTAAAAGGTCTTCTTTCTTATTTTGAAAATTATAGGGAAAATAGATTTGTATCTACAATGATTTCAACTAAAGAGATTGCAAATGATATGAACATAGAATCTAAATTTTGTGAAAAATATTTGATTCGTAGAAAAAAAAAAACAATTTGATGAAAATGTTGATTGTGATAAAATATAATATGCTCAAGAATCATTTCGTATTAAATATTTTATTTACATGGTTGATTAAGTTATTTCTTCACTTAGAATTAGATTTGAGCAGTTTCAAGTATATGAAAATATTTTTGGGTTGTTATTCAATTTTAAGAAACTAAAGTCATCAGATGAAGATGTTTTGAAAATAAATTCTTTGAATTTTGAAGATGTTCTAAAATATGATGAACTTTCTGACACTGATGGTTTAGATTTATTTTTAGAATTAAAAGTGTTAAGAGAACTTTTACAAAAGGAAAATAGTAGTCCTATTGAAATTCTTGATTACATTAAAAGGGTAGATTCTTTTCCAAATATAAGTATTACTTATAGAATATTATTAACAATTCCAATGACGATTGCTTCTGCAAAAAGAAGTTTTTTAAAACTAAAATTAATAAAATCTTACTTAAAATTAACTATGTTACAAGAATAATTAAGTGGATTAGTTATGTTGTCTATTGAAAAAGATTTGTTGGATAAACTTGAATATAAAGATTTGATTAATTCTTTTGCATCTAAAAAAGCAAGAAAATTTAATTTTTAAATAAATCGTTCTTAATTTTTTTTTTTTTTGAAAAAGGCCCCTATTTTAAAATTTCACTTAGGGTCCCAAATCATGTTGAGACGGCTCTGGCGAGGGCAAAGACAAGAGTTGAAAGCTCAAGCCACTTATGCGTTTAAGTATTTAGGATTTTTCTTTCTCCTCCAGATTTCGTATCCATGTTATGTTTATATATATATATATATATATATATATATATATATATATATAGATGTTTAGAAACTAATAAAACACATATCCATCAGAGAGTTTTGGAGTGGAGATATGTATCCTCTCCGACCCATCCCTTGCTCGGGTATGCAAAATGTACCCTGAATCCATCCCATTAATCATTGTTTGGGCTTTTTTGAACTTGCCAATACCCTATTACGACATTGAGCAGCCCATTGGCGATCTTTCAATAACTAGAGCAGTTCATGTAGCAAACACAAAGTGCAAAGGGAGTTCTCTTGCTTTAATTGTCACTTAATATAAATAGGTATTTTGTTGTTTGTTTTTGTCGTTTTAATAGCGAAACCATAAACCAAATCTCACTTTCGCAGTTTATGTGAGATTTGGTTTCATCAATTTCCAAACACAATGTAAAAACCATAAGGAAATCAAATCATATAGATGGTTGGATTGGCCATCCAATTGGATTTTGCTTTGTCTTAGGCCTTCAAAACATAATACATTTGTTTGCTGTTAGAACACATTAAGCTTTAAGCTGAAAGAGGACACAAACCTTGATGCTAAATTCTAATTTAAATGACATATGAAGGGAATTTGGTGAAGTAACCTCAATGTACCAGCTGAAGCCCTACTGTCAGCCAATAGAAGTATATGAATTTTCTTTTTTTTTAAAAAAAAAAAATATGAAAACACATCACGTATTAGTTTTTATAGATACACGAGATAATAAAAATGAAATATACATGACGATTTAGTTTATTTGGTTTCAACGGTTTGACTAGCTAGTGCTGAATCCATAACCCAAATCAAACTAATGCTTTCAAGAAAGTTCTATGATACGAACCTCGCCAACGTTGTGACGAAACCCGTTACCAAATCTGGAACGCACCCAAGACCTTTCAAGTTTGATGGAGACCGCGACCCGTTGCTTAACATGTAGCAAGAACCTTGGTATGTTGAAGACGCCACAAACGGGATGGAAAATCCGTTTGATAAGTCAAGTTGAACGCCACAAGGAATTCCTTGATAAGTTCAGAACAAGTTTCTTCAAGAACTCAAGAAGAAAAACTCTCTCTTTTCATTAATATGCAAAAATCTGGTCTTAAAATGTTAGGGGCGGCACCCTTATATAGCAGGATACCCTGCTAGGGTTTTGAGTGTAAAATTACTAAACTACCCTTAATGAAGAAACAGAAAAGAAAAGCCCAAAGAAACACCCCAAAGAAAAACCCAAAGAAAAGCCTTAGAAACACTCAGAAATTAAAACACTCTATAAAGATGAAAATACAAAGAAAACGTGTTTACATCAAATTATGATTCTCCCATTGCACGTGTATGATGGATTCGGCATGCAATGGCTCAAAGGACGTGTTTGGCTGATTGGTTCTCAACCGGATCGGCTTGGATGAGTAAAACCAACCTTTGTTCACTTTCAGTTGTGAACACGCTTTCTTCTTGCTGTAGAACTCTCCGGACTAAGTTATTAAGCTCTTCTTTGAATCTTTTAGCTCTAGCCCTGGTCATTGGTCCAACAGGAACTTGTACTGGTCCACGTGTCTTGACCGCTCTGATGTTCTCATCATTCTAAACGATAACTAAACTACGCATGAAAGAAATTTTGTGCGGTTTGATTTCACTAATTTCATATCGGTTCGTTGATTTGAATGAATACAACCCTAGTTGTTTATTTGAATTTCTTTCTTTTTGTGTTGTTCTTTTTCGGGTCCTAGTAATAGAGACCATATAAACCAAAAATTTTAGATTATTGAGAACAATTTAGGTTATTTTTTAGGACAAATTTAATTTTTTTTGCCCTCGAAATATGATCATATGATCATTGTAGACTTTTATCCCCCAATTTTTTTTTTTTTGTTATATTTATTCTTCCTATGTTACTCATTTGTTGCAAACTTGATCCTTTCCTGGAGGTTCGGCAAAAGTTGCAATCAATAAGAAAAAAATCCTCCTTTCTCAAAAGGAAGAATGTAAAATTCTTTTTCCTTTTCACATGGATTAGGAGATTAGATTTAGTCGTAAGAAGAACACTTGGTTGATAAATAACTCATTTTTGGCCTTCGACCCCCTCGGTCACTAAAAAGGCTCATGATCAGTGCAACAGGATGTATCTCTTTATCTATCTCTTAACTCGAAATAGGAGCAAGTTTGAAAAAAAATCTTAGAGTGTCTAGGATTAGGCCAGAAGAGTCTCTTAATGCCTTCATTTTTCTTGCCACGGTGAGGAAGAAGATAGGAACAAGCACACTTGGAGAACGTAGTACAATCGGAAAGAATGAATCGCTCCAAAAAAAAAAGAAAGAATTTATTGATTCTCTTCCAATTGGTTGGATTGTAGGGTCAAGTTTAGTGTGTAATTTGACGGAGAATGATGATGTGGCATTTTTTTTGTTTAAGTTTTTAAATTAAATTTAAAAATTCAGAATAGAAAAGAGAATAAGCTTTAACTATTGTTATTTCTACCCGCTTCCTTTTTCTCTCCCTCTTCACCTGTTTTCCTCCTCTCTCTCGTCTCAACCTCCCATGTTTCTAATCCAATTAAATGCAGATTGTCACTAGAATCCATAAACCACAAAAATCCCAACCTACTCTTTTTTTTCTGGCTTGACACAAAAATTCCAACTGGATTAAGCTTTTGGAATAGGTTATATACCTAAAACTACGTATTGGTGGGTATATCTATTGCTGGGTTCTATATGTTGGGTGAACGATTCGGGAAGAAGAATGACAAAGCAGGGTTTTTCATTTTGGGGATTAGGAATTAAACAATAAGAATTTTTTGAAATGACTTTTGTTGCTGGGATTAGTAAGATTCCCTTTGGGTTGTAATTTATTTTTTTTGAAAGAAATATAATCCACTCATGTAATTAATTTTGAGGATGATATTTGGAAAGTTGTATTATTTATTTATTCTTTCTGGTATATTATATGTGGATATTTGAAATAAATCTTTTCTGGTTCTCTAGTTTTGTAGGATTACCGAATCAACTCTAAGAAAGGAACATAAATTAGATATTTTTGGCTATTATATCTTTGCGGGTTATAAATTACACTATTCTAATATAAAGATCAAGAAGTGGTTTTCATTATTATTCTAAAGTGTTGCCATTTGAATTCAATTATTTGCTTCTGTTCAAGCTCTGCAACTGAGAGTAGAGGATGAGGGAGCACGAGCAGGTGAAGGGCAAGGGGAGACTGAGAGAGAACAAGGCGAAGAGAATTCATTTTTGATTTATTTTTTCAATTTCTAATGAATATAAATAAAATTTTCAAATGAAATAATTAAAAGAAAAAACATAAATAATAGCATAAATAATTGCTACGTCACTTTTTCTATTAAGTTATTAGAAGAAACTGACGTAAGAATAACTTTTGTAAGAAATGAACTATGCAGGGGAAAGAATGCAACAAGAAATAACAGAGGCAAAATTCTACAAAACCCATAATTCGGAGGAAAAAAAATACAATTTATCCTATTTTTTAATGCAAGGCAATCGTTTCTTTTCTTTCTTTTGCCACTCAGTGAGACATTTGGCCTAAATTTCTCGTATAAAATCTTAGAAATATGATAATTTTCAGGCCCTTTTTTTCTCCTTTAAATTGTTCTAAGTTTGCCACTTTTCGAATGACCCGCATGTAGTCTGAACTGCATGCCAAGACAGAAGGAGATAAAAACCTTTGTCTCTTATACCATGACTCATGAACCCCACCTCAAAATAATTAATTCTACTTCTTTTGGATTTTTTTTTCTTTATTTTCAAACCCATGGCTCAATAAGAACACTTTTTCTTACCGTTTTGCAGACCACATAATCCGTATCCCAGTGTACGGTCTCAGAGAAGATTATTGATAATATTTTATAATTAATCACTAATTAAAATTATTAAGTCATAATCAATATAATAATTACATAATATATGATTAATTAAGAAAATAAGACAGATCAAAATTATATTAGACAAAAGAAAATTTTGACATCTCAACACAAATATCAATTTCTTATTAGAAATTATCGAGCTCTTGCTGCGAGGTGCTTGGCTACAATAATCACTATGCTATGTGTTGTGATACTACAGAGCCATATGCTAAAATGTTATTGGACCACATCTTTTTAGCTAGGTAGGTGCCACGTGATTAAGATTGCTCAGATTTGGTGATGACGCATTAGTTATTTAGGTGTCTAACAGGTGAAGCTTTACACCGCTTCAACCGTTTGAGGTTTTGCCTATATATATAGGCTGTTAATTGTAATCGGATAAAAAGGAGGGATCAACTGAAAGCTCTTTCTTTTTCTTTCATATACAATTTCTCTTTTGCTTTTCTCCTTCTATTTCATCTATTCTTCTTCTCGTACTAATCTCTTCCATCACCTCACCAATCTTCTCATATTTTATTTTTTTTACCAAACCAAATCTATTACATATACTTTCTTAACTTAGTTCACAAATTCCCGTACTTCCTCGATTCCGCAACCCATCAAAAACTTTTCCATCAACCTTATACATATACATATATATATATATATATTCTTTTCTTATCCTAATATATACCTATATTATTATTATTATTATTACTATTATAATTAGTTTTATTTAGATTTTGAGAATACTAAACTACTAATTTAATTATTTTTTATTTCTCTAAATATTTATAGGTTACCTCAGTATATATATTGTGCTAATATTTAAATTATGCACTATTAAATAAATCTATGATTTTGAGTTGTTCAAGTAGTCAAGTTATAATGTATATGACTCTTGTTTGTAATTCAATAAATCTATGATTTTGAGTTGTTCAAGTAGTCAAGTTATAATGTATATGACTCATGTTTGTAATTCAATAAATCTAGATTTTGAGTTGTTCAAGTAGTCAAGTTATAATGTATATGACTCTTGTTTGTAATTCTTTACGTTAAATTTAATATTTTTATTTTTTTTTCTTTATTTTTAACAAAATGGTTGAAATCACTTCTGTCATAAATCTAATTTTTTAATTATTTATTTTTTTATATTGTTTATTTATATTTCCAACTGAATGACTGGAATCATTTTTATCGGAAAAACTAACTATCTTTTTGTTTCTGACATCACTCGCGTCAGAAATACTAGATGTTTAATACGTACTGATGGTCATTAAAACTACCCACATCTGATTGCTTGCAATTTAAGTTGTCAAATTCATCAATAATTTTCTAACATGTAAAATTATATCGTTATAATTTTTCTACGTCATTTTCTCTATTTTCTATCATTATCTTGACTCATTTCCTTTTTATTAAAAAAAAAAAGGTGATTTTGGTGGATGACTTTTTGGTCTACTTATTCGGATCACCACCAGCTCCAAGGTTTGCATATGCATAAATTTTATTTCTAAGGTTTGTTTTTATCTTGCTAGTTGTTTTTCCATTTCCTCCATGCGACTGAGTAAATACAAATATTAGTTTTGCTTTGCACTATAGTTTTTGGTGGATACATAAATAAAAATATTAATTTATAGTAATATATTTATTTAAATATAAATAACAATTACTATAAAGAAATTCCTTGCGTAGACTGTTTGATGGCCAAAGTGTGGGACCCGTTCCTAAATTATACATCACGTGAACGATTAAGTAGCAGAACAGGTCATAAACGGGGCACACCGTCCAACACGTGTCCATAGTGACTAATTAAAAGTCACGCAAGTCGCAGGTGGTACCACATAGGCCCATGGGCTGTCCGAGGCTAGGGCCAAGCCCATCCCAGACCCTGGATGGACTCGACCCAGTCCAATTCTTACCTCGACAGTTGAGGGTCCGGAGCCTCAAGGGTCTTCCACCAGAGTACAATGAGAAGCAACTTACAGCTTCATACCCAGACAGAACATTTAATGCGATCCTGAGTTGATGTGCACATAGGACAAACCGTCTTGACAGAACGGCGGTTTGTCCAAATCTCGCCCCTGACAGATTCGAGCCATAGGGGACGGCGGAAACTAGGCTATGACGATGCAGGGAGATTCATAACAGAAAAAAAACTCTGACTTTAGAAGAAATTAGTTTGTTTCTAATCTGCAGGTAAAATTGGGTACTTCTTTTGTTATTATTTATTCTTACTCTGCTAGATGACTAGGATTAATATCTTTGTTGTTTTCATATGCTCAAAAAGATTTCACGACGCTAAGGAATATTGAATTTTCTACGATCTACATTATAATTCGTTTTTATTTTTAGAAAGAAAGTATGTTCGTGGTTTTTCATTTATCAATATGAAAGCTACTATAAATTTGGACTCCACGAGACTATCATCAAATTTGATCACCTACTATATATCAGTAGTTAATCCTAACATTTCTTTGAAACGAAAATCTAGTTAGGATTTATGCCCTAAAAATATATATATTTTGGATATTTACTGAATTAATAAAATGATATTTTTCTATTTGAATTTGTACATAATTTTTATGTCTTTAAATATAAGAAAATTCTTAGTTTATTTATGTGGCCGTAAATTTAGTATATAAGTGTTATATATATGAAGATTAACTTTATGGATAATAAACTAAACATAATTCGTAATAATTAATTAAAGTTTGAGATCTTTAATTAAATATTATTAGTACAGTTCATTAACATTGGGAATGTAATAGTCTTATCCGGATTATTGATGTGTTGATATTGCAATGAAGGTATTTTATATAACTCGATTATATAGGACTAAATCAGACATGATATGAATCTCATATAAATTATGTTCTGTTAACAGTTGAGAGTTCAAACAATATCACTAGATGATCATATGTAGATCAATCCTAATCCTGAGTAGTTATAGACTCCTATTTATAATATTATATTCTTTAACATTTTTGTTAAAGATTCGTTTCCTAAACAGACCGAAATACTTGTATCTTGGGAGTATGATGAGATCAGTAACTGAGAATGTATTTTACAAATATGGAATCCAATCCTTCCATTAAGGAAGCTAAAAAGATTATCCCCTCGTGTATTGATTCAGGACTTGAACAGTTTGAGTACTCAATTTATAATAGATTTTTAAATTAATTGTTCGTTGAAAAATCAATGGTATATAAGGATAAAAATGTAATTGAAGAGGTAAACGAAACATTATCTAGCTCCAATTATGAATTATCTATGGAGGATTGAACTACATATAATGATAAAATCGATGGACGACTCGTTGTTTTCTGAGTAAATTAATTCTATAACTTCAAGAATGTAAATACAGATTTTTAGTGGAGTAATACTATAATTAATAAATTAGACAAATTAAATTAACATATATATATATATATATTAATTAGTTAGATTAAGTAGATATATATATATATATATACACACACATTGGTTTACATTTTTTCAAAAAAAACAACCGACATTTCTTTCTAAAAGTTATATATATATATATATAAGATAAAATCCTAGTGGAATATATATGACGTATTATTTTCTACATAGCCTTCATAACCTAGAGAGAAAAATAAGAAAATCTTCCTATTCCTTGTAGAACAAACTCCTGTATTCTTATGTGTTATTACAAGTGCCTAAAGTGTGAGTTTAAGAAATTATACACAACACCTACACAATAATCTAGTTGTTTTCAAGGCTTGAATTGGAATATCATGGTTTAGAAGACAAAAAAATTAGGATCCGCTGATAGGCTACAAGAGGTATTCGGTCTATTCTCTTTGTATGTTTTTATTTGCTATAAATTAATATTATACACTCATATAGTCAATTATTTTGAGAAAATTTTTGAATATTCTTAAGTAAATCTTCTACTACGAAAATTGTTTTAAAAAACCAACAATTGATACCATAGCAGTTATATGAGTATATTGTATTAATTATTTATATACATAAGTGGGTATTATATTATTTTTCATATGTATTTGATAAGGAATGGATGAGTTATCATATGATAGATGCAAAGTTAGTATTTGGTCATTAATTATATAGTTCCTTAGGTTTTAATTTTTTGTAATTTATTTTGAATAGATCAAAATAAATAAATCCTAACTTTGGGATATAGGCTTTGTTGTATTTTTTTTTTCTTATAATGTACAAAGAAGATGATAGAAATGTTTTCACTTGAAGTCGACTTGATGCCCCAAAGAACTCACACAAAAAAAATAATATAATATTTATATATTAATATATGTTATATATAAATTAATATATTATATGTTGGGATATTTTCCCTTAAAAGCAGATATTCATATGCAATTATGATATTTGCTACATTTAACTGTCTCAGTCGAATAGATTATCTGAAAAAGATTCTATGACTTTATTTGTGTATAAAGAAAAAAAAAACATAATTAAGTGTTAATTAGGGGAAGACTTGTTTATTTATCTAAGTCTAAATTAATTAGTTCACAATCTATAAATAATGACGGAATACTTTATTTACTAAAGATGGTAGTATTTATATATCTCAACAGAAATGACGTATCTCAAATCATTAAAGTATCTGACTTCTGATAGAAATACTAGTACAACATAAATAAGTTATGTGCATTAAACACGGCTAGGTAATATAAAGAATTGTAGTATCGTAACTCAATTCTTATTTTACCACAAACTAGCTCTTAACATGTAAATATTAATCTTTAATATTTGACTGAATTTGTTTTCATGGGTTATAACTTTTTGATTTGTTAAAAGACTAGCTTCGATGAAATTAGAGATGAACTCTGGCATATTAGAGGTTATAGTTTATGAATTGATAGAAACACCAAATAGTTAAGGATACTATACATTAATGCTACTTCAACGTCTTTCAAGATTCATAGAATAACTAAATCTATGATCTTAGTATTCACTTCGTGAATTAGTCGATAATTTTGTCTAAACGGCCATTAATAACAAAATTATCGACAACATTATTCCTTGATAAAAAGATGGTAACTTACAGGTAAATATGCATTGGAAGGGTATTACGGTAATTTCACTTATCCAACTACGGCATTGTATAAGGATTTTACATGTGGTATACAATATGCTAGATGGATCGGTTAGTTCAGGCTAGTTGATTAAATCTCTATAAAATGCATGACATTTAATCTAAGAATACAGTATTGTGCCTTTAGTGGAGTGTCTCTTTTACTAATAGTATTTATATAAATACCATAATTAGAGTTATTGTGTATTAATCATACTATTGGAACTTAGATTATTTAGATCCATTAGGTTACTTATCTAGCTTAACAAAACTCATTAATTGATTAGTGATATTTATGAAATTAGTTTTATGAAACTGTGTAAAATAATGATTCTACACAGAAGTTGGTATTTTATAAATAAGTTACATGAGTTGGACATATTTATAAAAATACACCCAAATCCCAAATCAGAGAACAAGCCTAATCCTAGTTGGACTAGGATTAGCAGTATTAGGTCCTATATATATATATATATATATATATAAGATATATAAGAGAAAAAAAAGTGCACATTAACTCTAAGAGTGTTACACAGATAAGGCAGAGAAGGAGAGAGAGAGAGAGAGAGAGAGAGAGAGAGAGAGAGAATTCAGCCAAGGCTGAGAAAAAGAGGAGAGAAAAAGTTTCCTACAACCTCACAGTCTTATCTCACATCCCGGTATTCCGAAAGATCAGGAAAATATTCTTGATCATTCACCAATGAAGGATTCAACTTAGTACTCACTCGCCTTATCAATCAAGAGTAAGTGCATAGACAAAAAAATCTAAAGTTGGAGATTTGATCACCATCTACAAAGAGATCAAGGAGGAGCACGCTACAAAAGGTTAATCGTAATCTCATGTCTAGGATTTATGTATCTAGATTTGATTTATGTTATACATAATCTTGTATATGATAAATGCATATTCTATGATTATGAAAACTATTTTCGTATAAAAATTTTAAAATCTTAATTCGTTAATTTTTTAGTTGCATTCATGATGTGATCATGTGTTTTCCATATTTTGCATGAATGTATGATCTTTTCTGAGTGTTAGGCCAAATTACCATCATTATATATATGCACGATACATTTTTCGTAATATATATATGTTATATATATAACTTAATATATATTATATATATAGTTTATGTAAAAATAAAAATAAAAAAAAGCCCCAAGCCCAAATGATTATTTAGATAATCATATGGACTAGGCAAGTTTTGTAAAGTATTTATAAAAATACTATTTTTTACAAATTTGATTTGTAAAAATACTAAAAGAAGAAAGGAGACCTACAAAGATCAACGGATAGTTTTTGGGCCTACATGCCTTTTACTCTTTGTAATTTTATTATTTTATTAGGTTGTAATTTCCGAAGAGACCCGACGAAATATCTTTTTTTTTTATTGTTATATTTTATGTGATATGTATAACATGAGCATGTTTTATAATATGACATTCATTATACCCACTCGTAGCCATTTGTAAATGTCATACATACATATCATATTCATGCTAAAATCGTTTAATTAAAATATGACTAATTTAATTAGATTAAATAATTAAATAGGAATAAAAAATTAAATAATGTAATTTAAATTTAATAGTTAAATTTTGGTAATATCACATTTATTTAATTTAGGATATCCTTATTAATTAAATTAATTATATTAGCCAATTATTCCTATAATAGTAAATTTAGATTTTTAGAAAATCTAGTAATTTATTTAGGACCAATGAGATTAGACTAATAGTTTAACATAGAAATATTATATATAACAACTAGGTTAAATAAAAATTTAGATGTTTATTAGTAAAAACACATAAGATTTTAAAATAATGAGTGAGAGAGGAGTATATGACAATATATCCCATGGTCTCTATTATTAACTAAGTACCGTAAGATTTAATTAGCGGCCTAGAAATGCTTAGATTTCGTTCTCCCTATGGAGAGTATCGATTTAAATTAATAGCAAAACTTATTCCAAGAGATAGGGTTTTAGAATGTATTTCAAAATTGACCTACCCTATAGCAGTAATTTTAAGTTAAGTTACTAGAATATGAAATAATGAGTCACACTCATGAGGATACAATTAAATTGTTAATAGTATCTTGACCATAAAATGGTAATTAATAAATAAAAAAAATGTGAGATATTTTGATGTTTTATTTATTAATTGAGAATGTCTCAATTCAATTAGTAATTATGTGACCTATCCTACGACGACATCTAATTAGAAAAAATTGAATTACCATAGAATTAGTAAATAAGTTTATGTGTTTACTTACTTGCATCATGCATCATATTTACTGTTCTGAATTCTTTGTAATATTTATTTTAAATATGTTAAATATTTTTTTATATATTTAATTTTAGCAAACATGTCAACGACGAATCTTATTTTCATTTTACTCGCAAATAAAAAATTAACTAGAGATAATTTTATCAAGTAGAAATATAATATAAATATCATACTTGTTAGTGAAGACTACAAATTTGTGCTTACGAAGGAATGTCCTCCATAAGCCGCCGCTAATGTTACTCATGTTTTATGAAAAAAATGAAGTCATACCAATAATAAAGCTCACTGTTACATGTTAGTAGGCATGACTGGCTAGTTTAGAGCTAAGCATAAAAAGATAGAGACTACTTATGAGATAATGGAATCCGTCCAAGCCATGTTTGGATAACAATCTGATTAATATCGTCATGACGCCATTAAAAAGGCTATGAATGCGAAGATGAAGAGAGGAACTCCAGTGAGAGATCAAGTTTTGAACATAATCTATTACTTTGGAGAGACTACTACAGGGCTATGATCAATGACTGCACTCAAGCGAATATGATTTTGGATCACTCTCACCTGATCTTCTTCAGTTCAAGATCAACCATGTTATGAACAAGTTGAATTATACGATGACTCAACTACTCAACGTTTTGCAAACCTTTGAATCAATATTGAAAGAAAAATATAAAGATGGCTCAGCAACTATTGCTGAAATAAATGTTACAGAAGAAAATCCCTCTATCTCTAACAAAAATAAGAAGAGGAAGAGAAAGGGTGTCTCTAAATCTAAGCCTAAAAAGATAAAGAAGAACAACTCCACGGACAAAAAACCTAAGGGAAAATGTTTTCACTGCAGAGTTGAAAGGCATTGGAAGAGAAACTATAAAAAGTATCTCTCTGAATTGAAAGAGAAGATAAAAAAATAAATATGATTTACTTATTTTAGAAGCTTGTTTAGTGGAAGAAAATTTATTTGATATATCTCCGTGAATAGTTGATTCAGGAGCTACTAATCATATATGTTCTTTTCAAATACTTAGTTCTTCAAGGGAGCTTGCTGATGGGGAATTCATAATGAGAGTAAGTAATAGAGCCAAAGTTTCGGTAAAAACAATAGGAGTCGTTCGTCTTCATTTCAGGAATAAATTTTTGTTATTAAATAATATTTATTTTTTTCCTAGTTTTTGTAAGAATTTGATTTTTATTTCAAGCTTATTTGAACAAATGTTTTATGTTTCTTTCCTTAATAATGAGATTGCTATTTCTAGAAATAGTTTAAATATTTGTTCTGTAAAAATGGAGAATGGACTTTATGTATCAAGACTAGACGAACAATCACTACTTAATACCGAAATGTTTAAAGTAGAACATCTCAAACCTAAAAAGTAAGAAGTTTCTTATGACGACGATACATATCTATGGCACCTTAGATCGAGGCATATCAGTCTAGATTGGATAAATAGACTTGTAAAGGATGGTCCTTTAAGAAAGCTAAAATTTAATACTGTACCAGTTTATGAATTTTGTCTAGAAGAAAAAATGACTAAGAGACCTTTCTTAGCAAAGAACAAAAAGGCCAAAGAAACCTTTGAGCTTGTGCATAGCGATGTATGTAGTCCATTGAATATACAAGCAAGAAGTGGTTAAGAATACTTTATCACATTTATTGACGATTATTCACAATATAGATACATATACCTAATACAAAGAAAATCTGAAACATTTGAAAATTCAAAGAATTCATAGCAAAAGCTGAAAAGCAATTAGGTAAGTCATTAAAAACTCTTCAATCAGATCGAGAAGATGAATACGCTAATAATGAATTCAAGGATCACTTACTGAAGAATGGTATCTTATCCCAACTCACAGTACCTGGAACACCCAAAAAGAATAGTATTGTAGAAAGGAGAAACCGAACGTTGCTTGAAATGGTTAGATTAATGATGAGCTACTCTTCCTTATCACCTTCATTCTAGAGTTATGCACTGCAAACTGTTGTTTACATTTTGAATATAGTACCTTTCAAGTCTATCCAAAAGATACCTTTTGAGTTGTGAAAAAAGCACAACCTAGTTTACATCACATTCACATATGGGGGTACCCAGCACATATACTAAAAGGAAAGACTAAAAAGCTAAAACCACGCACAGAAATTTGTTTATTTGTAGGTTATCTAAAAGATACAAGATGAGATTTGTTTTATAGTCATCAAAAGAAAAAAGTATTTGTATCGACAAATGTTACTTTTCTTGAAAATAACCATATGACAGATGTTAAACTTCAAAGTAAAGTTATACTAAAGGAATTACTTTTTGATCAGATAAGATCATAACCAACAATAATTGTCAAATGAAAAAATTATGAGACCACTATTCTAGATTAGAATACATTGGTAGCTCGACATAGTGGGAGAGTTATCATACCACCTACTCACTACAAAAAAATTGGAGAAGCACATGTTGTTATTTTCGATAGTAGCCAAAATGATCTATTGACATACACGCATGCAATAGAAGATTTTGATAGGGAAAAATAGCAAGAGGCTATGAATTAAGAAATAGAATCCATGTATTCTAATTCTGTCTAACAACTTATAGATCTACCCGAAGATGTCAGGCTCATTGGATGTAAATGAATCTATAAAAGAAAAAGAGGTGTAGATAGAAAAGTTGAAATGTTCAAGGATGGATTACTAGCAAAGAGTTATACTCATAAAGAAGGAGTTGATTATGAAGAGACTACCTCATCAGTAGTCATGCTTAAATCTATACATATCTTCTTATCCATTAATGCATTTTTAGACTATGAAATATAACAAATGGCAATCAAGACAACCTTTTTGAATGGTTATCTTGAAGAAAGCATCTATATGATGCAACCAGAAGATTTTGTAGCTAAAGACTAATATCAAAAAGTTTGTAAGCTAAAGATTATAGTGTTTATCTATCTCAGTGGAAATGATATGTCTCAAATAATTAAAGTGTCTGACTTCTGATAGAAACACTAGTACAACATAAATAAGTTTTGTGTATTGAACAGGATCAAGTAATATAAAGAATTGGAATATCGTAACTCAATTCTAATATTACCACAAACTAGCTCTTAATATGTAGATCTTAATCTTTGATATTTGACTGGACTTACTTTCATAAGTTATATATAGCCTTTTGATTTGCTTAAAAACTAGCTTCTACGAAATTAGAGGTGAGCTCTAGCATATTGAAGGTTATGGTTTATGAATTGATAGGAACACTAAAAAGTTAAGGACATTATACATTAATTCCACTTTAAGGTATTACAAGATTCATGGAATAATTAAATCTAACACCTTAGTATTCATTTTGTGAATTGTTTGATAATTTTATTTAAATGGCCATTAAGAACCATTAAGAACAAAATTATCAATAACATTATTCCTTGATAGAAAAATGGTAACTTAAAGGTAAATATGTATTAGAAGGGTATTACGGTAATTTTATCTATCCAATTATTACATTGTATAGGGATTTTATATATGGTATAGAATATGCTAGATAGATAGGTTAATCATAGCTAGTTGATTAAATCTCTATAAAAGACATGACATTTAATCTAAGAGTTCAGTATTGGACTTTTAGTAAAGTATTTCCTTTAATAATAATATTTATATAAATATCATAATAAATGTTATTATGTATTTATTATACTATTAGAACTAAAATAATTTGGATCTATTAGGTCCCTTATCTAGCTTAACAAAACTCATTAATTAGTTTCATGAAACTGTGTAAAATAATAATTCTACACAGAAGTTGGTATTTTATAAATAAGTTACATGAGTTGGACATATTTATAAAAATACACCTAAATTCCAAATTAGAGAACAAGCCCAATATTAGTTGGACTGAGAATAGCAGTTTTAGGCCCTATATGTATAAGATATTTTTTATTAAAAAAAACTTCACAGTAACTCTAAGAGTGTTACACGCATAACTGATAACTCTATGAAAATAGAGTTATCTTGTGTATTTTTAGTCATAGGATAGTTGCTTTAGAAGAATAAATTTTATAGTTTAGGTGCCTTTCTTTACTTTATTTTAGTTTTTGGCGTCGTTGATGTTTAAGACCTAATCTAGTTAATTTCTAGTTTATTTCCTTTGATTTTTATTAGAATTACTGAAATCTGGTCTTAAGCCATGCAGAGATTAAATGGCAGCAACCGAGAAGGAAAGCTGAACTTAAGTGAAAGCTGGAAGCAACTTTGCTGCAGCAACACGCTAGAGCAACACTGAACAGCAGAGTCAACTTCCAGCTGGTATTTATTTTGAACAGCTGGTGCTGACAGCTAGCAGTAAATACCAGCTAACGAGAAATGAGGAAAAAGTGGTCCTTACCCTTCTATTTGGCTGACACCTGTGCTAGGGTACCTCGTTTACCCTAAGATAAAAGGAAAAAGGAAAGAAAGAAGTTTGAAGAGGAGGCGGCTGAGCTAAGAGATAGACGAAAAGGGAAAGAAAGGAGAGAGGGAAAAAGGGTACAGAGATGAAAGGAAGAAAGAGGAGGAGTACTGGCTGCAGCAAGGAGCTAAACCATCATCATCCAGCTAGCTCTTTCTTTATCTCTTTTAATCTTCTTTGTATTTAATTTCTTTTCCTTTTCTTGAACTTTCTGTAATCTATGGAGCATTTTAGGTTGCTGATTTTTACATTTCAGACCATTAGCTAAGTTCCCTTAGCTGGGATTATGATGAATCTGAGGTTGTAATGATGGATTAAAGTTGTTTTAAATGTTTATGGTATTTTCCTCTAGTTCGTTCAAGTGTGCTTCACTAATATTCCCTTATGTTGCTTGGCCATCAATATTTAGGATAAACAAATTAAGATTAATTCTGGAAAGGTTAATCTTAGTTGGACTTAGCTTGAATGATGCATGATTCAATCATCTCTTAGTAGATCTTTGAATTAGTAATGGTATAGGAATATATTGTTACCATGCAAACCCATTGAGAATTGATACTATAAATGAAGTTTTGAGAACTGGGTTAGTATAGGAATATGTCAAATCTGGTTTAAAAGAACTTTAACATATTGAATTCGGAAGATGAATATGAACAGAATGAATTTTCGGTTACTGGAGTGATTTTGCCACAGGCGTTGCTGCAGCAATTAGACCCAGATTTGCAACCAAGGAGGATTCATTAATCCCAACTTAACCACACCACTGATCCACAATCACTTGATTAGATCTCATTATTTTCTGCTTAATATTTACTTTTCTGCTTGCAACTTTAAATTGTTGCTATTTTATTACAAATCTTTATTTCTCATTTGTTAACATTAGCTTGTTTGACACTTAGATTTTACAAATAATTTTGGTAATCAATCCCTGTAGAGACGATACTCACTCACTACTATATTACTTGTAGAGGGAAAGTGAGAGAGAGAGAGAGAGAGAGAGAGAAAATTCGGCCAAGGCTGAGAAAAAAATGAGAGAAAAAGTTCCCTATAGCCTCACAATCTCATTTTACATCCTGGTATTCCGAAAGATCAGGAAGGTGTTCTTGACCATTCACCAATGAAGGATTCAACTTGGTGCTCACTCGCCTTATCAACCAAGAGTAAGAGCATAGACAAGAAGATCTAGAGTTGGAGATTTAATGACTACCTACAAAGAGATCAAGGAGGAGCATGCTACAAAAGATTAACCCTAATCTCATCTCTAGGGTTTATGTATCTAGATTTGATTTATATTATACATGATCCTATATATGATATATGCATGTTCTATAGTTATGAAAATTGTTTTTATGTAAAAATTTTAAAACCTAAATCCATTAATTTTCCTACTACGTTCATGATGTGATCATGTGTTTTCTATATTCTGCATGCATGTATGATTTTTCCTAAGTTTTAGGTCAAATTACTATCACCTTGTGTATATAAGTACAACAAAGACAAGAAAATAGTCTTCCTTATTTTTTATGTAGATATTATTTTGCTCATTAGGAATGATGTGGTAATATTATCTAATGTAAAGAGGTGGCTAGTTGAGCAATTGCAAATTAAATATTAGGAAGAAGTAAGTTATGTGCTTAGGATCCAGATTATTTGATATCACAAGAACAGACTTTTGGCACTGTATCAAGTATCTTATATTGATAAGGTGCTCATTCGTTTTACGATACAAAACTCCAAAAAAGGACAGTTACCTTCTCAACATAGAGTTATCCTTTCCAAAAGTCAATGTTCTAAGACATCTCAAGAAGAAGAGGATATGAGACTGGTTCCTTATACATCTGTAGTTGGCAGCTGAAGTACGCGATGTTATGTACTAGGCCTAACATATGCTACGCAGTAGCGATAGTCGGTCATTTTCAATCAAATCCAGGATTAGATCACTAGATAGTGGTAAAGCATATTTTCAAGTATGTTAACAAGAAATTATATGCTAGTTTATTCAAGTTAGGACCTGATTCTTACTAGTTATACTAATTCTGATTTTTAATCAGACAAAGATATTCGAAAATCGACGTCTGGGTCAATGTTCACTCTTATGGTGGAGCCATTATCTAGAGAAGTGTTGAACAATCTAGCATTGCAGATTTTACAATTGAAGTAAAGTGTATATCAGCTTGTGAAGTAGCTGAAGAAGCAGTTTGACTCAGAAAGTTCTTACTGATTTGGAAGTTCTTCTAAATATAGATAAGTCATTAACTTTATACTGCGACAACAGTAGAGCAATGGCGAATTCAAAAGAACCAAGAAGTCACAAGAGAGGAAAGTATATAGAGAGAAAATATAATCTGATAATAGAGATAGTGCACCGAAGAGACGTGATAGTTATGAAGATAGTATCCAAAAATAACATTGCTGATCTTTTTACAAAAATACTTCTAGCGAAGACTTTTGAGGGTCACTTGGAAGGTTCAGGATTGAGAGACATGTCTCACTTGCTTTAGGGCAAGTGGAAGACTGTTAGGGTTTATGCCTTAAAAGCATGTATATTTTGGATTTTTGCTGAATTAATAAAATGACATTTTTCTATTTGAATTTGTGCATAATTTGTATGTCTTTAAATATCAAAAAATCCCTAGTCTATTTATGTGACCATAAATTTAGTATATAAGTGTTATATATATAAGGATTAAATTTATGGATAATAAACTAAATATAATCCATAATAATTAATTAAAGTTTGAGATCATTAATTAAATATTATTAGTACAGTCTATTAACATTGAGAATGTAATAGTCTTATCAGGATTATTAAAGTGTTGACATCACAATTGAGGTATTTTATATAATTCGACTATATATGACTAAATCAGACATGATTTGAATCTCATATAAATTCTGCTAACAGTTAAGAGTTCAAATAATGTCACTAGATGATCATATGTAAATCAATCCTAATCCTGAGTAGTTATAGACTCTTATTTACAATATTATGTTCTTTAACATTCTTCTTAAAGGTTTATTTTCTAAATAGATCAAAATACTTTTATCTTAGAAGCATGATGAGATCAGTAGCTGGGAACATAGCTTACAGATATGGAAGTCATTCCTTTCACTAGGAAGCTAGAAAGATGATTCCCTTATGTATTGATTCAAGATTTGAAAAGTTTGAGTACTCAATTTATAATAAATTTATAAATTAATTGTTCATTAGAGAATCAATGGTACACAAGGATAAAGATATAATTAGAGAGGTAAATGAAATATGATCTAGCTCCAATTATGAACTATCTATGGAGGATTGAACTATATGTAATGAATAAATCGATGGACGGCTCGTTGTTTTCTGAGTAAATTAATTCCGTAACTTTAAGAGTGCAATTTCAAATTTTTAGTGGAGTAATACTGAAATTAGTAAATTAGAAAAATTAATTAAAAAGTTTAATTAATTGTCATAATTTATTAGAGCTTGAATTATAGATCTATAGGTCTCCAATTCCACCTCCTACAAACACTGTAATGGATATTACATTATTTCTATTACTATACACTTTGTCTAGATAGATAGTTTATCTATATGTAATTAATAATTATTATTACTCAATTAATTAATTAATTTAAATTATAGAGTGATAAGTTTTCTAATTTACTTAAATTTTGAATTTAAAAATATCTAATTATCAAATAATTAGATAAATAGAAATTGAAAAACTGACTGAAAGTGAAATAATCTTCCTTGAAGGATTGAGTTATCAACTAGTTTATATGTGTGTGTGTGTGTGTATATATATATATATATATATATGGGCACCAATCCAATAGGTATTTTTTTTCTTTACCTATGGGTAGGTATTTTTTTTTTAGCCGTTAGATCACCATCTAATGGTGATCCAATGGCTATAATGAAGTACATGAAAAGACGTGCATCATTAATACTCTTTCTCTCTCTNAAACCCGAGTAGAATACATACGACGTATTATTTTCTACATAGCCTCCATAACCTATAGAGAAAAAGAAGAAAGTCTTCCTATTCTCTGTAGAACAAATTCTTGTAATCTCATGTATTGAGAATATTGAAAGTGCCTAAAGTGTGAGTTTAAGAAATTATACACAACACCCATACATTAATCTAGTTGTGCTCAAGGCTTGGATTGAAAAATCATGGTTTAGAAGACAAAAAAATTAGGATCCACTAATAGGCTACAAGGGGTATTAGATCTATTCTTTTTCTATGTTTCTATCTGCTATGAATCAATATTATGCACTTATATAGTCAATTATTTTTTAAAAAAATTAAATATTCTTAGGCCAATCTTCTGCTGCGAAAATCATTTTAAAAAATCAACAATTGGTACCAGAGCAATTATGTGAGTGTATAGTATCAATTATTTATATACATGAGTGGGTATTGTATTATTTTTTATATATATTTGATGAGGAATAGATGAGTTACCATCAGATGGATGTACAGTTGATATTTGGTCGTTAATTATATAGTTCCTTAGGTTTTAATTTTTTGAAATTTATTTTGAATAGATCAAAATATGTAAACCCTAATTTTAGGGTATAGGTTTTGTTGTATTTTTTTTCTTGTAATGTACAAAGAAGATGATGGAGACGTTTCTACTTGAAGCCGACCCGATACCCCAAAGAACTCACACAAAAAAAATTGATGTAATATATATATATATATGTATTAATATATGTTATATATAAATTAATATATTATATATTGAGATATTTGCCCTAAAAAGCATATATTCATATACAATTATGATATTTGCTAAGTTTACATTTTTTTAAGAAAAACAACCAACGTTTTTTTTCTAAAAGTTATATATATATATATATATATATATATATATATGTTAGTTAATATTATTAATTAATTTATTAATTAAATAGTTTAATAAATATATATAAGGTAAAATCTTAGCAGAATACATACGACGTATTATTTTCTACAAATAGTCATAACCTAGAGAGAAAAAAAAGATAGTCTTCTTATTCTCTCTAGAACAAACTCTTGTAATCTCATGTTTTTAAAATATTGCAAGTAGCTAAAGTATGAGTTTAGGAAATTGAACACAATGTCCATACGTTAATCTAGTTATGCTTGAGGCTTGGATTGAAAGATTATAGTTTAGAAGATAGAAAAGCTAGGATCTGCTGATAGAGGAGGTATTAGATTTATTTTCTTTGTATGTTTCCATTTGGTATGAATTAATACTATACACTCATATAGTCAATTGTTTCGAGAAAATTTTTTAATTTTCCTGAGCTAATCTTCCGTAGCGAAAATTGTTTCAAAACCAACACAAATCACTATCCGATCGACCTTCGTCCATAACAACTAATTTTTCATCAACTTTGTTTCAAACTAACAAAAATGGCATCGCCATTTAAGACTATTCAAGTTGCTAATGATTATTTACCTTGAAACATATTTTTTGATTAATATAATGTGATATTTAGAAATTCCATTAAAAAATTAAAAATGAAGAAAAACATGAATGATCTATGAAAAGGAAAAGATTGATGTCATTTGCGACGTTACAACATCATTTTCTGTGTTTACTGACACTAATTCTAGGTTGATATTATAATATCACTGTAATATTTGACTTTGCATTTTTGAACGTATTTGTTCGAATTTTACAGCCGCCATATGATTGAATATCCGTTCAATTAGTTGTGTTTTAATCAGAAATATTAATTATCAATGTTTGCCTTATAGGAAAATTATATTCACATATTTCTTTCTTTTTTAGGCTTGTTTTATTTAGGATTGATTATTTGGTGATTGCTATTATTGTTTAATATTTCTAGAAATAATCAATCTTGATTTTAGTCGATTAGATTTTATTTATTAGGCTAATTCTATCTAATTGTTTTGACAATTTATAGTTTTATGGAAACTACCTTATTATATGAAAGTGTAAATATATATCTCTTAAGTTGTCGTTTCCTTATTTATTCTTAGCTGATTCTTATTGTGTGTGAATACTTTTTATTTTTTTGATTTGTGTAAAAAATCGAATTTTTATTTCAGGCAACAAATCAACGTTTATTCTAGAAAGATTATAAATATGGCTATTTAGACAAGACCGATATTGTAACATCACTGTGCAGAATCTGCAGATCAACTTTGATTGCGAAAATCTTATTTTTGACTGATCTAATTGGCTTCTAATCAGTATTTATAATGAATAAAATATATCTTATAGATTGTCAAAGAATGGAAGACCTCAAGCACTATAAATAAGAGTCAAGGTTAGAGTCTTTGGAGTATCATATATGTTTGAGATGGCCATTAGAGCAATTCTTAGTTAAATCTGTTTATACTTTGTATTGTGAGACTAGGAGGGATTCTTAATCGTGAGAGTGCTTCGCGAAAGTATGAACACTTCAGAAGAAGTGCAAAAAGTCTTCTGGAGGATGTTCAGACAGAAAGAATCATATCAAGTCAAGAGGAGCTCGCTAGACAGATTAGTGAAGGAGTACTGGCATATTGCATCATTTAAGAAAGGGAGTTTTTTAAATTTGATTGGTATTTTTACTCACATTATTCTTTACTAATAAGTTTATTTCTCTGGGCGTGACTCCTTGGATATAGACTATCAGGAGATAGTTGAATCAAGTAAAAATATTATGTGTCAAGTTTTTACTTTTCAGCGTTACAACATCCATATTATAATTTTCCGCATATTCACCTTACATAATTAATTAGAAAATTAATTATATTCAGTAATACCTTATTAATAGACCTAACAATCCAAAACCATGTCAGTGATTAGAAAATTTTCAATGGGAGAAAAAACTTTTGCACTATGATATAGGACTAGTTTGAGATGCAAATTTCTAAAATATTATTTGACAGTAGCATTTATCATGGTTCTCAAAATATTTTTAAAATAGTAGTCATATAGGAGCTTTTAAAATTTATTGGCAAAAGAGCAAACTTATCAAACACATATCCCTTTTCTTTTCTTTTCTTTTTTCCTCCTAATTATTTTTAAAAACTAAAAGCAGTCTCTAGAATCAATTCTAAACGGAGCCTAAATTAATTGGTACATATGTGAATTAATTCTCAGTACTGAGAATATTTTATGTATGAATTGTTTTTATCCTATGTAAAATAAATAATATTGTCCTATTGTATTTTCTTTTCTTGAAAATAGATTTTGAAAGCAAGTTATTTAGTAACGTAATTAGGAAACGATTGACAAAATATCCAACTATGTTTCAGAGTTTTTTCAGAAGCTAAATATAGAACGCTTCACTTTTGCTTCCAATTTATTTAGAATATTATTTTTTAAGAAACCCGACAATATCAAACTGCTTCATAGTCTAAAATGAATGAACTACGCTACCACATTTTTGTTTTTTTCATGTAAAAAGATACCTACTCTTTTGATTTGTTGCACCATTTTTTTTTCTCCGGTTTTATTTTTCCCCAAAGGGATCTACTTCCCTTTCTACTAATGAGTAGTAGCTCATGATTCATATTATGGATAATTTCTGCTACAACTGGTATTTAGTAAAGGGTTTTAACAATTTTACCTAAAATATACATATATAAATATATATATATATATATATATACACACAAAAATACAATGGGTCAGTTTTTTTTTAAATTCCCGTGCTGCTAATTGTTAAAAAAAAAATACCATTTTTTAAAAAAAATTTAGAAAAATACCATTTTTAAAAAAGTTTTTCGAAAAATCTCATTTTAAAAAAATAGTTACTAGTTACTCGTATTTGAAAACTAATTATTGAATAGTATTTATTAGTTATATACCAGTTATATATACCTTTAGTTACTAGTTATCAGTCTCAAAAACTGGTTACCGATTACTAGTTATTAATTTTAGAAAGGCTTTTTAATACTAAAACTCTATGAACTCAAATAATTTAATAAAATTAACTATGAACTTAATTTTTTAGAGAAAAACTTCATGAAATTCCCTAATTCTGTCATAAAATAAAAGTATTTCTATTTTTTTTTTTACGATTAAGGCCATTTTCTTTATTTATAGCTTTTAGATCATCATTTATGTATTTATATTTTACATTAATCATTTTTAATCTTTTCTATTCAAAATTATTGTTAATTAACACTTACACAAAAAGTATTCATCTCAGCAGTGGTAAAATTAGAAAGAAAAAGAAATTATCATTTAAAAAAAAAAGAGTTGGGATACCGATTCGTTTAAGATAGATGTAATAAATTAAAAAAATTTATATGGTTCTAATATAAATCTATTTTGGTCCAAGTATTCATATATCTAAAAAATAGGCATATGAATACTTGAACCACATTAGATCCATATTAGAACTATATAAAATTTAGTCAATATGTCCCATAAAATTGGAAAAATAAAACGTAAAATTGGTAATATATGTTCCATAAAATTGGCAATATATTCGTATACATATCTTCTAGATATATAAATACTTAGACCAAAGTAAAACCACATTGAAACTATATAAAATTTTTCAAATTCTTACTTCTGTGTTGAACAAAAATGATAACCAAACTTTTTTTCCTTAAATAATAATTTCCATTAGTTTCCAATTTTACCCTTATTAAGATGAGCACATTTTGTAAATTAACAATAATATTGTACAAAAAAAATGATTTAAAGGGATTAATATAGAACAAAAGTTTAATAATGAGGAATTAAAAATCATAAATAAAAAATAACTAAGGACTTAACCATAAATAAATAAAAAACTAACAAAAATACCGTTCTTTTCTACCAAGACTAATTTTATGGGACTTTAGAAGGTTTTGCTTCAAAAAATTAAGTTCAGTATTAATTTTATTAAATTATTTCAAGCTCAGGGGTTTTGTATTAAAAAACCTTTACAAACGACATATTTCTAAATTTTTTTAAAAAAAATGGCATTTCAATAAAACATGCAGTAACGAATCTAGAAAAGATTGAGCCTACTGTAAATTTGTAATTCCTTTCTAAAATTGTAAAAATCCAGATTTTTAGAAGGTAACTTGGGAATTTTACTAATTTCTGGATTTAATAAGAAAGTGGTTCAACTGTAAAATTTCTTTGGAAATGAGAACAAAACTGTAATTTTTTATAATTATATTGAAAGTGATTTGAAAAATGGGGGACTATTATGTAATTTTTGAATAATTACACATTCCCATATTCTAGTCACGTGGCCTTGCTCTTCCCCTCACTTTCTCTCTCTTTCTCGCTCGATCTTTCTCTGCTCTATCTCGCTCACAGGCAAAGAAGGACCGAGACCAAACAAAGCCACCGTTGGACCTTGTCATGCCCCGTCACCTTCCAGTAAGACCTCCCTTCACCGCCGGCTACTTGCACCGCCTGTCTCGCGAAGTTTTCAGAAAGTGCAGTCGTTGAAAACTCTGTTTTTGGCCGAGAGGAACTTTGACACCATTTCAGGCCGTTTCAGCTCGCATTCTTATGCATATTAGATTTGTCTCATCGAGAGGAGCCTCAAGATATATATTTCACGATCTTATTTTTCCTTATTTGAAAGTTGTCATTTTTAAGTGTTTTGAGCTTGACTTTTGACTTTTTGATCCA
Source organism: Parasponia andersonii (assembly GCA_002914805.1). Taxonomy (NCBI): domain Eukaryota; kingdom Viridiplantae; phylum Streptophyta; class Magnoliopsida; order Rosales; family Cannabaceae; genus Trema; species Trema andersonii. The sequence goes on along the minus strand of JXTB01000521.1, from coordinate 115,055 downwards.
ACCGTCGGATTGTATTTTTTATTCGACCATCAGATTATGTCAAACTTAGCTATTTTGGGTGCTCGGAAATTAGTGAAGATGTCTGTTTATAGATTTAAAGCTCTGTTGAGAAGTTAGCTTTTTCACAAAAAGATGATCGAGGGCTTGAAATTGGTTTTTGACCCTTCGAGCGATTGTCCAACGACACCGTGACAAAAATGAGATAAATTGGAGCTAAAATGAAGAAATTGTGCACTCAGAATACTGAGGCACCAAACTAGTACAAAAGTGGTACTAGGGCGCTAGAAAGTGGCGCCACAGTGCCATGTCTCAGGAATATTCAGCACCGCAGCGCCACCCATTGCATCTTGAGTCAATAATTGACGATTGAGATTAACTTTTTGACGATCTAAGGATCCAAATTCAGCCTGCCTTAGGTTTACATGAGCTACCTCCTTAAAACCTTATCTTTGGGGTTGAAAAAGACATGTTGGGATAGAGAAAAAGAAAGGGAAGTACCCATGGAAGGAGAAGAAGAGGATGAAGACATGGTCCATCAACTCTATTTCTTGGTTTCCTCTCCAACATCAACATCATAGTTAGTTCTTAGCTTCTTTTCTTTTTTTTTTCTTTTGAGTTTTTCTTTATATTTTCCATATTTAGAGAGTAGTATAGTTGATAGTACTAGAAATTCTGAAAAATAAATTTCAAAAAATGATTTTGTAAACAAATCAAGAACGCAGTGGCATAGGTATTTTAAAATTTTCTTGAAATTTTACAAAACAAAAAATATAGGATCGTTGATCTAATATAAATCAATTCATGGATCTTGGTTTAGATAAAACCTGGAAGCGTTTCACAACCATTGAGCCTTCATGTCTATTCTGTGGAGCATGTTGAACGATCCAGTCTGTGGGTACCTTTTTTATCCCAATGAGAGATGAGCGGACGATCCGGAAGGTACTCTTCCTTCTCCTTGATTACACATCTACGGCCATGGGTATCTCTCCCTCGGCAGCCATGAACGAACACGGGATTTCTCTCGCGGCAGCTCAGTTCTCTTTCACTCTCTCTTTTTCTCTCTGTCACATGAAAAAGCACAGTTACAGTGCATATGTGGCTTGTAGAACACTTAGAGAGGCTTAAGAGAACTTTTCTTTTAAGTATTTAAAGAGATGTAAATCCTAATGGGCTTATTGAGCTCAACTGACTATTCAATTAATTATTGGGCTATGTGTGAGCAAGATAGGGGACCTTATGGATCTAGATAGTCTAAGCTTCAATGGGCTAACTATCCATAATTATAATTAACTCTTAATTATGATTAGGCCTTGTCCATTAATATTGGGGTACTCCACATTAGGCTCAATATTGCACTCTTAGACTAAATGTTATATATTTTCTGTGAAGCTAATTAACACTTTAATTAACTTGATCTATTTAGTATATACTATACCTGCAAATATACCCCGATGCAATGTCATACTAGTGAGGTGAAATTACCGTATAACCCCTCTAGTACATATTTACCTTTGAGTTGCCATTTTTCATCTAATGGATAATAATTAACTACGGTGTTTGTTACTGCCCATACAAACATAGTCAAATTTACAAAGTGAATACCTGGTGCTTGGTTTTTTATTATCCAAGTCCTTGAAAAAACTCAAAGTGACATTATATGTATGGTGTCCAAATCATGAAAGGCGTTCTCGTCAACTCACAAATCTTATCTTCCAAGATAACAGAGTTCGAACCATATAATCGGAACTAGTCCTTTAGTAAGTCAAAAAAATAAAATTCATGAAAGTAAGTCTGACAATCACTAGGATTAAAGTAATCTTGCAATAGTATTAGATTAGTGAAAAATAGAATATTGAGTTACGGCACTTAACCTCAAATTCTATTTTCACTTGGTCCAGTTTAATGCACTTATAACTTTCTTATAACGCACTAATGTATCTATCCGAAGTCAGACACTTCAATGATTGAAGACTTCATCAATCCCGTTGAAGTAGACAATACTACATTCTATAACAAAATAAAGTATTCCATCTTTATTTGTACAATGTGAACTTTTAATTAAGACATAATGAAATAAAGAATTTAGTCTCCTACATGTGAACACTTCATATGAACAATTATTTATTACTCATTATTAGTCATAGGAACTTTTAGATGTTTGTATAATAGAAAACATAAACATCACATGTATATAATTGGGACATAATATAGAATTTATTAATAACAAATAGATAACACTTAAATCCAATAAACATTGTTTAAAATGCCAAACAAAGAAACTACTTTCTAGGGCATATTCCCAACAAATAGTAAATCCTAGAGAGAGGATTCAAGGGAGCAAGAGCTAAGCTTGGAGGAGGAACTTGACAACCTCCATGAACACCTTTAAGCTTTTCTAATCGGGAATTCTCTAACTTTTCTCTCTTTGACTTTATATTTCTTGAATTCATTAGATTATAATATTATTGTTCTCAATTAATATTATGAACTAAATATATCTTTGTCTAGTTTTACTATGTGAACCAACCTAGTATCTTTTGTTTGTTTATTTCTCTTTTTTCATTAATCAAATCCATTGTGGAATTATTTGTTTTATATTATGTTTATTGCTTCTATTTAATTGATCACTAAATATATTGTTGAATGAAAATTCTATGAACTTGGAAAGAATGTTAGAAATTTGGACTTAAGTGAAACAATATGAGATTACCTAGTTTTGGGTAAGTTTGCTTAGGATAGGAATATATACCTATGTGACTTGTGAAACCTCTTTGAGAATTACAAAACATAATAAATTTAATCAATTTATGTTAAGAGTAACATATTAGCTTATTTAGGTATTTTCACTTATATCTTAGAAAGGAGTTTGTGAATATAATTGAATTTTCAGTTGACAACTCTAGTAGATTGATTAATTTAAGAGAGAAATTATGAAATAACGTGACAAATAGAATGGTTAGGGAACTAGTAAACCTAGACATTTTTCTTATTGATTTATCTTTTATTCATTTGCATAATAATTTAGTTTCTTTTATTGTATTTCTTCAAAATCTATATTTCGGTTGTTTGGATAATGTTAAAATTGACTAATTTTAATACTTATCTTAGACTTAGTAATCAATCCTCATAGTTTCGACACTTTTAACTCCTAAATCTATATTACTTGTGATTGTGTGGACTTGCACAGAAGTATGTGAATTTATAATTGCACATTCCAACCAACAATGATGATGCTTGAACTTAAATTTGAATTGTATTTTTTTAGTTATTATTCGATTTATGTTTAATAGTGTATACGAACTATGGAAGAAGTCCACTAGATGAGACTCTAAATATTTTATTTAAATAGAATATTTTATGAAATTGAAGCTTTTATAACTTTTAAAAATAAATCAAGGAATTTCTCATCTTAGTGAAATTTCCCTTGTGTCATTAGTCCGGATTTTGAGTCGTGACAGAAATTATTGTAGATGGCCTAATTTTCTCTTTTGTAAACGTAATTTTTGTCGAATATTTAAAAATCTTACCTAAAAAAGCAGCTTTTAAAACAAATTGTTTGGTAAAAGTTTTTTTATTTGCACCGAATCCAACTACTTTTAATATCAATTTGAGAAACTAAAAAATCTAATATTTAGCTTTAGCTTTCAGCTTTCTAATAATTGGAAGTTCTCTAAATGGCATAGTTATACCAAACTAATCCATAGTGAGTATGATTATATATATATTAGCAGTTTACCACGGAAGATAAGTAGTACTACCCTATATAACATGAGCGTTTGCCGTTTTGTCATATTAAAAGGTCTTGATTTGGATTGCGTTAGAGAGGCGATATTTAATCATAATCTTTGTCGTTTTTAATACTTTATCATAATCTTTGGTTTTTTCAATACTTCAAGTCACAAAGAGTGGCGCGCATAAAGTGATCTCGCCATCCATTTATGGGTATCATGATATTAGTTGTTTTATCTTGTACATATACGAAGCTTCCGATGATCAGAAGAAGTTGAACCTAAGTTAATTACAGGCTCACCAATAAACAAAGGAAATGAGATCTACCGATGCAGCTTGTGGATCAAATTCCTGCAACCAATTTCTCAAGATGCTTTCGAACGCATACGCACACGGAAAATACTTGAAAGATATAATTAATTGATTAAACTAATAATTAATTAATTATATTGTAATACGTGTATCAAAAATTACTGCAACAACGAGTGTATATATTGCAATACGAAAATAAAGAATGAATATAAGACATTTTTAACATAGTTCGGATATCTCTTACTTTACAGGACCACGCCCACAGATTAAATAAATTAGTAAAGTATAAAAATTACAAATACCAATTGTTGATGCAATAAAAGATATCTTTTCAATTGTCATAATATGTTGTAATGACTTCACCAATCTTGTTTAGTAAGTCCCCTCATCTTATTGATCCTTCACGCATGAACTCCCTTCACTAGTCTAGATTTATCTCTTTTCGAAAACGTATTGTTCTTCTTCTTACAGAATAAGATGCACTCAAACAAAGTACGTAGAAAACTCTAAAACTCTCTAAATTTCATAATGGCAATAAAACATACTCTATGCCTTACAAATAAAAGCTCTTTCTAAGTATATTTTTCTAAATGAAGTGCATACAAAATTCTTTGGAGTGACAGAGTTTTTATAGGTGAATTTTAGGCTTTATAGCATCCATTGTAGTGTGAATAGACTAAAAATAGATAAGAAAATAATTAATAAGATAATCAAAATCTTTCCATAGATGTTGTAATCTCCCGGAATATTGTTGTAACAACTTTCTAAATAATTATTGAAAAAATATTTAGGTTCATAATTGCTCCTTTGATACAATTTAGACACGATTTGAGAAGTTGGAAAACTTCAATTAACCTACCAAAGATTGATAATTATCTCCTAAAAATCATATCTCAATCAATATTAATCAAATGCTAAGATTTAAGAAAATTAACTAATCTTTCCTTAAATATCCAAAGTTGTTACAACATATCAGAAAAATTGATCACAACAACTCGGCAAATCAAATCAATTAACTAATAAAAATTAATTAATCGATGAGCAAATATCCAGTAATAATTAAGGACAAAAATCCTATTGAATCAAAAACTTGTCCAAATTCATTAATTAATAAGAGACCATCAGATACCAATCAAGAACAAAAGAATAAGAAAATAATCAATGATATATATAGTAAATATAAAAAAAATTGATTGAAAATTTTTAGAAAAATATTCTAAACAGCTATACACGAAATTCTATTTATATTTCACCAATATCATCCCCAGAATCATCAAATATAGAAAGAAAGTACGTTTGGACACATTCTAAAAGGATTCTATATAAAGAAAAATACAAATTTCATTCGTTGTAGAACAACACTTATTGTAACAACTTCAAACTTATTGTAACAATTTTAAACTTATTATAATAACTCCTGACTTGTTATAACAACTTCCTCTTCCTCATCTCTTTTATCTGCTTGAGTTCTCAAAATTTTGTCATTTAGAATGTCAAACTATTGGGCTCAACGGTACTAGTATAAAATATAAAATGGTGAGACAAAATTAGTTGGCAATAGTAAAATGTAACAAGTACAAATATTACGTGGGGGGATCCTAGTGTAAGAGGACTAGCTTTGCCCCTAGGTAGGAGGATGTAACTGGTCCTTAGGTAATCAAGGATCATTCCTACTCGTCGCAACAAAGATCATACTAGTCCTGCAGCCTCGCCTCTTCAAACTAAAGCCTCAATTTGTAGTGGAATTTACAAGTTTAACATCAAGTCGTCTCGTGTTGTTGTCCTTGGCAATTAAATGGTAGATTTGTTGATCATTCTTTGCTTTAAAATCTGTTGATTTTCTTAGCTGTAATAGTAGAAATGTCAGTACATTATTTTATTAGAGTTCTTTACAAAATACACTTTTGTTATAGTCTATTTTAGAAAATACACAACTCTTAATAAGTTTTAGGTGAATAATTTTCATAAATTTTAAATTATTTTAAGTACAAAAATACTTATAGCACTTGTTTTATCAACGATCCGCATTCCAACTCGACTAAAAAGGTCGAGTTATTAGATACTTTATTTAATATTTCTCGATACTTATGTCTAGTGCTCTTGACATCATGTCTAGCATATAATATTCAAACATGAATCTAAATCTAGCTAGATATGAAGGATTAAGTTGTTAGACATTTTGTCTAATACCGCTCGACACTCATGTTTTGCATTCTTGATACCCTGTCTTGCACTCCTGATACCTTATCTTGCACTCAACATTTAAACTTTTTTTATTTTCAGTCAAGTTGTTAAATAACTTTGTCTAGCGCTCAACATCATGTCTAGAGCTTTCAACTTAAGGTTATATTAGTCTTTTTTTTTACTTTTTTTTTCAAAAAAAAAAAGATGTAGTTATCTGAAAATTATTAGGTGGGGTGTATTTTCTAAAATTAACTATAAAAGAAGTGTATTTTACCTAATTTCCTTATTTAATTTTGTTGCTGAACATTTTCAAAAGAAAGAAAAAAAAAAAGAGAAAAAATAATTAAGCCATCTTCAACTCTCTAATTTTTTTTTCCTCCTTTCTTTTAAGGCATGTTTATTAATTCATAATAAAAGGGAAAGAAAAAAGAAAATATAATTAATTATTATAGAATCACATGGAAAGAAATTATAACCTTCTTCACTCTTTCTTTCTATTCCCTTACTACTCACCCCTTTTGCATATTAGTAAATACGATGTAAGGAGAAAAATCCAAAATAAGTGATATTTTGATTTTGGATATCAAAAAAATAAGTAGTAAAGGAGAAAAAATCCTTGAAATTGATAGACAGGAAAAATCAATTGAAAGTGGCTTATGATATACTCTTAACAACTCTTATGTTCCAGGCAAAATGTCGTCAGTTACGAATATCTGGAATAGTTATATTGATCTCTTATGTGCCAATCCACATCAATGTAACGAAAGTGAAGACCTACGCCGACGACAGAATACCCCGAATAGTCAACCCATTTACCAAGTAGAGTCTCATAACTGTATCCCATTGGTTGTCCATTAAAGGGAAATTATTGTGTGCGTCTCTTTTTACATTTTATTTTAATAAATATCTATATATCTATTCTTTTTTATATAGCTAAATCGTCGATATATATATATATATATTTTTTCACGCTTTTATTTATATACCCGTTTCAATTTAGTTTTTATTTTTAATACATCATTTTTTACATTTGATATCTACATCAATATAACGATCATTTTGATGCAATATTTGAAAAAATATATATATTTGCTAAAAATAAGCCGAAAGTTCGGTCATATAACTATAGAACCCTATGAACAAAGTCTTTTAATAAGACAAAACTAAATAAAAGCCGTTATCCCAGGAAAGGGAACAGACACGAACTAGAACGGGACCCAAAAAAAAAAAAAGAAAACAAATGTAAACACATATATTGCAACTTGCAACTGATGTTTTAGTTATTCAATTCCTACTAATATGTGAATATAAATACAGACAACGACCGTGCCATGCGATCTCCACCAACTAACACTACTGCTATTGTCGTATTAATAATTTAAGAGCAATGAGTGATGTTATGAAGCACTTTAAAATGAAGGGTCAGTTGTTTATTGGGAGATAAAATTATATTTTAAGTAAAATTTGTGTTTCATTTTCCAACGAAATATTAACACTTAATGTGGTGTTTAAGATCTTAAAATACACCGCAACGTTACTCTTATTCAATAAAGTAACATGGACTTGCTAAGTTTATTCGACAATTATACGTACAATTCCGCGGCTTTCTCCATTGGCACCAAATTCATCAAGGTACGCAGCTAAATCATCAAGGCACACTGCAAATAATCAAATCATATGAAGTTAATACTTCAATAAACGCGCTGGCCATAAGGTAAATTTTGATAGTATTTACATATACAGAATTACTGCCCCGAATAAATAATTTTTGTGAAAAATTATAACGAACCTAAAGCACTTAGTAGAGGGGTAGATTTTTAGGGACAGGAAGTGCTACATAGGCCAGGGAGATCGTTAATCCGATCGTAATTAATTCCAGGGATCCTAGCGGCACCTTCCTGGATGCAATGACAAGATACCCTCCTCCTATCATCTTGGGTATGTTTTGCAGCAATGAGCTCTTTGAGGCCCTGGCAGCACTCCGGTGCCACCGTCCCGCCGAGCACGCCATAGCTGATGCATGGAATCAGCCAGTTTGTGACTTGCTCGCAGGCTATATTGGCGGCATTGATGCGGCCAAGAGGCAACACCAACATGAATGCTACCACTGCCACAAGCGTCACCTTGTAAGGAACCACAAACTTATTAGCCACTGTGTTGGGGTCAGGTGAAATGCGAAAGTAGCTATGGCAGTTTATATAGACAGGCAAATAGGGATGCGGTACCAGTGCCGCCGAAGAATATTACTCAAAATTGTTGAGATTTTTCGGATCCATCTTAAAAAGGTTTTTTAACTTGTTGAGAGAAATAGCCCATCTTGTATGTCTTAAAAAGGACTTGTATCGATTAACAGTACATTTTTTTTTTTTTTTTTTTGCTTTAGTTTTGTGTTGAAAATTCTTGCTTTAAAATAGACGAAATCGGTGCAATCAAGCCGACTTGTGCAAAAGAAAAGTTGTTACGTAAGTGGGCTAACTTGGGAACTAGATCTTGACAAGGTTAAAACTTAAAAACATGCCAAACCAAGTAATTACAATGGTGAATACTCAACTATGACTCAAGTAGTACTGGAAATGACAGATTAATTGGCACCAGGAAACACCAAGTGTGCTTCGAGCTTCTCTTTTCCATATTCAATTCAATCATAAAATAGAGCCTACCGGAAGGAGAATCACACAGTTTATAGCCACACACTACGTGGTTATATGTCCACGGAGATGCATAGCACTAGTACTACTCTTATGGATTTAGAGTTGAAGACCTATTATGAGTGGGAGTTTGATCACGAAGAACTGCCTTGTGTTTAAAACTGGAAAAAGATGGAAGGGGTAGAGCAAAGGAGCTTGTAAATAGAAATGCTGAAAAGCATATATAGAACAGTGCAATATATACGAAAATTTATTCCACTTTGTTCTGTTGAAACTATATTTTGTTTTGTTGAAACTATATGCTTATTCCATCACAAGAGTTCGCAATATGCTTATTCCATCACAAGAGTTCGCATTGTGTCAAGAAGTACATATATGTACAATATAACTAGCAAAATTTCATTCACTGCATCACATATACAGGTAACTGTACACAAAAATGGCAACTACGGTTGAAGACAGAACCCAAGTAACAATGTGCTTCCATCCAACAGTATCCTATTGTTGTATAAGGCTAATTAAGATGAAGTTGAACCTAAAGGGGTGCACCAGATGGACAAAATACAACTACGTGCCTAGCAGACTACTTGGAGCTATATACTTAAAATATGATACAGCCGTATAAACATTAGGAGGCACCCAAAAAACAAAACTATACAAGAGAAACCTCTTCTCAAGCAAGACAGTACACGTAGCCCGCCCTTTCAGGGATGTCAACCACATTATCATGTCATGTCTATTGTCTAGAAGCATGAAAGGTGTTAGATTATAGATGAACTAGTAAAATCTTATATGCAGGGTGAACCTCTTTTGTCAAGCGTTTCAATGTTGTGTCCTTATCGAGTCATATTTCTCCATTTGTCCTTCAAATCAACCTGCACAAAAACCCCAAATTTTATGGAGAGTAATGACGGAAAAGTAGAAATTGGAGTTCAATATCACACAGATACAAGTTTGCGCTGCAAAATGTAGATATTCAGTTACCTCTGTTCTCTCTTCAAATATGTCATGGTAGGAATTTAGAATTAGCTTCCAATTTCCCTTCCCGTACCTTCATGAGAAGACAACAATTGTAAGAATAAAAAACTTCACAAAATGCAGAAACAAATAAATTGCATCCTACTTTTCACTTAAATTGAAGTAAAATTCTATGAGAGAAAAAACAGTGCGCTTCAAATTCCAAAGACAGTTGGCTTCAAATTCCTATTTATTCCAAGTATGATAAACAACCTTGTGTGATAAACTGTAGAAAGCATGGATCTCTCAATAAGCAACAGTTAATCAAAATGGATGCTATTATGAATTTACAAGATCTAAAATCACGTACTTTTGTACACCGTTCCTTAGAGTTTCTTCTTCCAGTAAAGACCACTTCTTAATTTTTCTTCTCTTGGAAACTTTTTTAACTTCATACTTCTTCAATGGAGAGATGGCCATTCTCTTTGGGCTAGGTAGGTGAAGTCTATTCCTATTGACCATTGATTCAGGTGAGTCGTCAATAGAATCGTCCCACTACAAGAACAACACACAAGTTCTTAGCATATGATTTAATGATAAGGGCAAATGTAAATGCAAATGTAGTTCTATATCTCTGAGTAAAGTAAGATTATCAGCTTCATGTCACGTTCTTAAAAAATCAAACTAGTAAAAAGGAAAGACAGAATAGCCAAAATCAACAAAGAAGATTCCCCAAAATTTTCCTTAGACATCTAATCTAAGAACATGATAAATTTTCCTTAGACATCTAATCTAAGAACATGATGTTATCATTAATGATTGTAATCCATCTTATGACAACTGACAAGGACTATCTACTCATCAAATTCCATTCAACTTATGAATGACGAAGGTAAACCATTAGGAACACTTGAGGATAGCTCAAGTAGTTATTGGGTGGGTGAGTGTGTGTGTGAGTTGTCTGGGGTTCAAGTCCCGTAATTGTATCTTGTCAAACAAAATTAGAAACAGTAAAAAAATACAAATCAACAACAAGGAGACGTCGTAATTGACATCAAACAAGGATTTGTGCATAATAACATAAAACAGCCCTACTATTTACGTTTATTTATTTTGTTTATTTCTTGTGAATAATTTTTCAACCACTCACTAAGCTGACCCTGAGCAACAAGTAAATCAGAAAGGAAAATGTCCGAAAAAAAAATTACCTCATATGTGTGGGCAGTACTGTTACGAGCCATCAAGCTGGGTCGCAGAACATTATTCTGATGACTGCAGGATGGATTACCAAGATTAGCATCACTAGGTTGCACACGTTCAGTGCTCTTTTCAACAGATGGATTAGCCGCATCTGCTTCTGTTGCTCTCTGGCTTTCCAAGGGAGGCTCATGGTTCACAGCTTTTGTTAATTGCACAGGGTCAATGCTCTTTTCAACAGAGGGATTTACTACGTCTGCTTCTTTTCCTCTCTGGCTTTCCAAGCGAGGCTCATGGTTCACATTGTTTGTTGCCAAGTCAGAAAGTATGGCTGCAGCCACTCGTAACGCCTCGGGAAGTGGATCTGTCACAACGGCTCGTAGCTCCAAACAACTAGATTTAAGTGCTTCTTGTATTCTAATAACTTCAGGGGTTGGGATGGCATTACATCTGCCATCTGATGGATCTGTGTCCGAATCCTCAACGTCACTAATCCTAACGGGTCCACTGCGTCGTTTGTGGAAAGCAACTTGCTTGTTTCTAGGCACCACCTTTTCCCTGTGACTTTCTGTAACAAAAAACATAATCAAACAAAAACAATATATTATGTATACACAAATCTCAAGCCTCGGAGAATAATTCGTTACAACTTGCAAGAAAAGTATCAAGCAAACATTAAAAAGTCTCCACTCATACAGCTTCAAATACAGAAAGACGACAACTTGGTATGAGAAAAGCTTTACCAGATATTCAGTTTAACATAGTAATAAAGATAATAAATTGCAGGGGACCAATGTCGTGGAGTCAAATTCATATCAATGAGCAAGCTTCTTCTTTGCAAAGAAGAAGAGAAAAAGGGTACCTTTAACATTGGTGGCAGGTCTATAACTGATGACGAAATCAGTAGAATTAGGCAGACCAGCAGGAACATCCACAGCTTTATCACAAACCTGATCATTACTCGATCCCCTCTGGTCTCTAACTTCATTTGCCAATTCAAGCATACCCTTTACACTCAATCCTCGGCCAGGACTAGCCAACTCCGCATCCACCGGTTCCCGCCTTTCGACCACCCCGTCCACTCCTCCACTACCCACTTCCGGTTCATTCCCCGAACTCTCCATCGCTCTACTCCCCCCTCCACCATCCCCCAACCGCGCCAGACCTCCCTGCTTAGCCGTCAATGTCGTAGCCCACTCCACGAACGAAGGACCCATTAACGCCCAAGCCTCCTTCAAGTACTCCAAAACCAATCTCACAGCCTCATTCCGAGTGTTCCTGCTCAAGAGCTTCTTACACACACCATCGTCCCAAATCGCCGCCTCAACCTCATCCCAACACCTCTTCAAATCCGTCGTGAAAAGCTGACTCTTCCCAGACCTCTCCAGCCGACTGACCCTCCCTCTCCAAACCCTCTTCAGGGCATTCAAGTACTTCCCACCGGGCTTTCCCCCATTACTCACCAGAAACTTCACCGTACACTCCAAAGCCACGGCGCAATACGCAGCTTTCATGGAGTCGGCCATGGCGGCGTCTTGCCCCGAATCCAACTCCTCCACCGATTCCAGATTATCGAGAATGGCTTCGGGGACCGAAGCGTCGGAGACCTCGCACTCGATGGTTCGAAGAAGCACAACCTTCTTTAAGCGCGAGTCGTTGTTCGGAATGGGCATAACCGCGAGGGCTCTCTTGGCCAACCTCTCGTTGTCGGGGTTTCGAATGAGAAATTCCAGAATCCAACGAGCAACATCCATGGCTGGACCTTTGATCAAGAAATCAAAGTTAGGGTTTTTTGGTCGAGTGAAGGGAATTAAACGTTAGGTTTAGGTTTGAAAATTCAAACAGGGTAATAATAAATAAATACAAAACTTAGGGGGAAAATAATAATAATAACCATAGCTGGTATTTTTCTATACCAATGTTATAAATTTTGAGGGAAGGATTAGACGCTTGCGGTTATATATCAGAAGATTTGGACGGCCATTAGTGTCTGTAATTGTAACCAGTCTAAATTTGGGGATGTTTGGGACTTGGGTTGATGGCACGACACTGATCCTTGAACTATTCGCTACGGGATAATTTAATCTTCTAATTTTGATAATTAAGCTTTTTAAACTTTCGTACTTTTTATAGTAAAAGTCTAAATTATAATTACCACAAGTGACGGTGACATAGAGCGACAATAACGTTTATTTAGAGTTTTTTTTTTTTTTTGTTAAAAATACTGAGATCAGACTTTCTACTCTTTAGGAATAATATGAGTCACAATTACGAAATAATTGTTTTTCTTTTTTCCTTGAAGAGGAGAGACTTTCTTTACCAATAAAAAGATAGTACAGTGCTCATAAAAGAGATTATAATTATAAAGCATAATATCGTAAAATACAGATTGAAGTTTATGAAGAAAATTTGTGTATGGGATTTTGGCGAAATTGATATAGAAGAAAGAAATCTATGCAAATCATTATTATCGTGCATTCCAATAAACTCTAAACATCAGTTACTAGTTCGTTATTACTTTCTACTCAGCATACGTTGTTAGTATCTCTCGCTTCATAACAAATAACCATAGGAGGACAAATACTACCATACAAATTATCCAGATCTGAACAAATTTGAGAAAAAACCAAACTAAGGGGATCCATATAATGAGATCCATTACAAACCACCATAGATTCAAATCTAAGTAGACTAAAATAACAACAAATAATGAATTACACATCACCACAAAAAAAATTGAAAGTCATACATTCCACCGTAAATCAGGATATGAGTGTACTAAGATTACTCTAGATCTAGATCTAAGTAAAAGGTTATTCGACAATAAAACTAAAAAAAAAAAGAAAACAGAACGACTGAGAAAAAATCCATACAGGAGAGGGAGAGAGAGGAGGTATCCGCTCCCCTGATAGAGAAAGCAACTATTAGTGGAGGGAGTGAGAAAAAATTGTAGTGGAAGAACTAAACGATAGCATAGGAAAATCAGAGACTTAGTTTTAGAGAGAGAGGCTTCTCTCTAAAACCAAAGAAAACACATTAAGTTAATTCGTCAATCAATTCTTACATCCGCCAATGAATTCCTAGGTGTGGTATTGGTTAAAAAAGAGGAAGAAATAATTATTTTTTGAATAACAAATTATGAAAGGCTGGTCCTATTCATGTTTCATGGCTTTTAGATATTGTTTTGATATTCCAAATATGACACTCAAAGTATGTTTTTGTGTCAGTTTTGCCGTTAAAATAATATAATTTGAATGTCATATTTAAGAAAGCTCTAAAAGTTAAATAATAAAATGAGATTTGAGTTATTATTTAGGACTCGTTTGAATTTATTCTCAATTTTTTTATTTAAATAAATTGAAAACATAAGTAAAAGTTTTGTTTTGGTTTTTAATTTTTATAAACAAGAAATATATTTTGTAAATTTTATTTCACTATTTGTTCTAAAAAAAAATAAAGTATAAATAACTTGAAAAAAATCATATAAACTTATATTTGTGTGTATATATATATGTATGTATATATACACTTATGAACAAATATTTGTACCTCCTTCGTTTTAAAAATTTGATTGAAAAAATAAAGGTATTAGACATTTTGTTATTACTTTTTTAAAAAAATTTTGTAATAATTTTTGAAAACAAAAAACAAAAATAAAGTTAGCAAGCAAATCTGTAGAAAAATTTCTATTTTTCTGTTTAAAAGAAATAAAAAAAAAAACAAAAAATGAAAGTGAATACGCCGATTAAACTTCAATTAAGAAATGACACTTTGTTTTAGCAATTAAAAACGACATGACGTTTCTATTTAACACACAACCCTATACATATAATTTTTCTCTCTTTTTTTTTTTTGGGCCGTGAGGAAAAAAAAAATGGCGTTGTGTTGTGTAAGGTGTTTATGAGTGCAGTGAACTCACAAACGCTGCCTTTTCAAACGCTGAAATAAAAGAATAAATTCCATTCGCAGTCATACACTTCTCCTACTCGGTCCTACTCCTTATTCACTCTCCTTTATATCTATTCATACATAATATATATACATACATATTGAAAAAGTGAGTGAAGAGACTCTAAATCTATATCTTGTGTTGCAGAAAAATGGGGTCTGGGGATGGCCGCACTTTCTCCTCCGACGATATCGTAATAAAGTCTCCGAACGATAGACGGTTGTACAGACTTATCAAGCTCGAGAATGGCCTCTCCGCATTGCTTGTTCACGATCCAGAGATTTACCCAGACGGACCACCTCCCCAATACAGCGACCCAGATGATATGGATTGTGAAGAAGAGGAAAGCGAAGGTGAAGATGATAATGAAGAAGAAGACGATGAGGTTGAGGATGAGGATGATGAGGAAGAAGATGAAGATGAAGATGACGAAGAAGACGAAGACGAAGATGAAGATGAAGGTGAGAATGGGAAAGGAAAAGGAAAAGGAGCAGCTTCTCAGAGTAAGAAGGTTTGTCTCTTTTTTTTTTTTTTTTCTGTTTTTGGTTTGGATTGAAAATTTGCAATACCCATTTGACATTGGAGACTTTCTCAATTCTACATAAAATGTAAATCTCACAAATTACCGATTGTGGAAATTGTGGAAGACTAGAAGGAGTAATGTTGGTTTTGGTTATGGCTTGCTGAATAGCTAGAAAAGATTAGACTTGAATATCATTGCTTGTGTTGCCAAGGCTTTCAATTGGGAAGTTTGTTTTTGACGCTCTTTGCCTCTACTCAGTAGCTGTTAGCTTTGAACGTTATTCAATTTTATCAGGATTTTATAGCAACCCAAAATGTTGTCCCTGGAATTCCATATTAGATAAAGAACTATAGTTTTCTTAGCATTTACTGATTGTCATGTCAAGTAGCAACAGTCTTATACATTGTTTGTTATCTAAACGTGATATGAGTTTAAGATGATTTCATCAAAGCATTCCCACGCTTGAGCTACAGTTGGGTTAACTTAGTCTTATCAACCCTCATATCTTATTATCAAACAGACTGTGCATAGCTTCATTAACGTCAATTATGATATTTTGTTTATTTATTTATTTTTATCTTGATTGAAAATTGAGTGTTGTTTAGTTGCTAATAACACGAACAGTTAATTCTATTGGTAATGGAGATGTGTATCTTTTGTACAGGCGGCAGCTGCAATGTGTGTTGGAATAGGTAGCTTCTCTGACCCTTATGAGGCGCAAGGGCTTGCTCATTTTCTTGGTTTGTTTCTTTTCTTTTTATCTTATTTTGGTCTAATCTAATGTTATGTATGCCCACATAAGTTCTTGTCATTCTTGTTTATGCCACTACAGGAAAGTGAGTTGCATAACAATTTTGTGTAGTAATTCTTAGATGTTGATATGCATAGGCACTCCTAACAAATTGTGCGTTCTGCAGAACATATGCTCTTTATGGGGAGTAAGGAGTTTCCTGATGAAAACGAGGTTTGTCTGTCCCTTTAGCATACTTAAAAACTTCTTTTATAGAAAAAATGAACTCACAGAATTGATTTTTTTTTTTTTTTCCATCCTTTTAAGGAGTTGAGGTTTGTTGAGACTCTGTTCATCTAGTGGTTCAACATGAGGGTTTTGCCATGTTAATATGGTTATAACTTTATGTGAAGAGAGAGGTCAATTTGTTCCTCATCTAGCAATATAATCTTCTGGCTTGTTCCATCTATGCATGAGCGGATATCTAGGTTCTTATGGTGGACACGTAATTTTAATTGTTTATTTTTTGTTCTTTTCAATTTATTGATTGTCTATGGAACAATTTTTATGTCAGTTGCTATTACTTGGACTAGCATTTTATGCATGTTACTTTCATATTAATAAAAATAAATGTGTGGTAAGGTTATATTAGGTAGGCTACCAGATTGACACTTTTCTTTGCTAGTATGATAGTTACTTGTCGAAGCATGGAGGGACATCAAATGCATACACAGAAACAGAGCACACCTGCTACCATTTTGAAGTGAAACGGGAGTTCCTTAAGGGTGCTTTGGAAAGGTAAACACTATTTTTTCCTTGCACTGATGATTGGTGTTGCAAGTTTTTGCTTCCATTTTCTTTTGGGTGGATGAAGCAGGGAGTAGTCTTTCTTCATGCTTCCCCTTTGGCATTACATCTTCTTTTCCTTTTCTGACATTATATGAATGAGATATAGCTCAGTTAGTTAAAATTGGTGTCCTTTTGTTTTTCATGAGTCATGAATATTAGGGTTTTGATGTATGATTTATGAAATATTTTTCTCTTAGAAGTTGAATGGTTTCTAAGAGTAACGGAACAAAAACATATTTTAAGATGAAGGATGGTTGATTTTTGAGTCTCTTTGAATTTGAAGCAATAAGATGTTGGCACCAGAGCTAACAATCTGCTTCCAAGCCCCAACATCTTTATCATTAGAATAGTTTCTTTGAATTTAAACCACCTTAAGGTTGGTCTGTCATGATCACTGTTTTCATCACCTTACTCACTACATAAGGGAACATTCTGGTAATTCTGTGGATATTAACCTGTGATGGTCCTAAAGTTTCCGTTGTTCTTGTTATGTTTTCTTGCATTTGCATTTCTAGATCTGGAGATTGTCTTTTCTGAAGTCAGATCTAGAGGTTCGTTTCACATTTACTTGTTATATTGTTTCATCAGGTTCTCTCAGTTCTTTGTTTCACCTTTAGTAAAAATGGAAGCAATGGAACGAGAAGTGCAGGCTGTAGATTCAGGTACATTCTAATCTTATCCAAGTGTATTTACTCCAGATTTTCCGTTTAAAAAAGAATCAGAAAAACACAATGAAACTGATGTATTTCCTGTTGCTAAATAAACCCCACATTGTTAAACAAAATGGAATAGAATTTAACCAGGTTTTGCAAAATGATGCTTGCCGCCTTCAACAACTTCAGTGCCATACATCAACACATGGTCATCCGTTTAACAGATTCTTTTGCGGTATGTTTGAATCCATTATGTTTCATTTTAATTCTTAAACCGGTATATACTTGTATAAAATACAATTATATTTACCTGGCAGGGAACAAGAAGAGCCTGGTTGATGCGGTGGAGAAAGGAATTAATTTGCGGCAACAAATACTGAACTTGTACAAAGATTATTACCATGGTGGATTAATGAAGCTAGTTGTTATTGGTGGAGGTGTAGTTTTTTTCCCCCTACATATTCGTGGTGTATGAGAACCATTTTCTGTTATGCTGTTTATTGTCGCTTTTCTTCTTGTTACTATTGATGGGCATGCTATTCACACGGTGGAAGAAACAGTGTTTATGGGTTTTTGAGTTAGGAGGTTTGGACTGTAGGTGATAGTGAAGATTTCCAATCTTCCAGGAAGGAAATACATATTTTTTTCTTTTTGTTTTGATAAATATAATTTTCAGTTCCATTCCGGCAAATGTTAATTAGGATTCAAATTTCAATTTATCTTGCACATATGAATTCAGTTTCTTACAATGACAGCACTTTTTCCTCCATATAATACAAGTGATGATTTCTTAGTGATAACTGCTGATTGTCTCACTTGTTAGGTTAGAAAATGCTTTGTCTTTATATTCTGTATGCCTTTAATGATATGACTTGAAAATTTTCCTCCAATATTAATTATATAGTATATATTATTTGCAGAATCTCTTGATGTTCTCGAGGATTGGGTTGTGGAGTTATTTGGTAATGTTAAAAAAGGCTCTGAGGTAAATCTGGAGTTCAAAGTGGAAGGTCCCTTCTGGAAATCAGGAAAACTGTATAGGCTAGAGGCTGTGAAAGATGTTCATATGCTGGACTTACAATGGCCATTACCATGTCTTTCTCAAGAGTATTTGAAGAAACCAGAAGATTACATTGCACATATCCTTGGACATGGTAAGATGATCCATTATGGCACATTTAGACCACAGACATTGAAATGATTGTTCTGTTAGAAGTTATGTTGGGTTATTCTTGATACCTTTCTGTAGTTCTCCAGACTTGGTGCTACTTTTATGTCTTTGACTAATACCTGATGTCCATCTCGTGTTTTTCTGAACTTTTTCTTGTATTGTAAAGGTTCACTGTATTTTTTGTTGCTTCTACATGAATCAACTTAAAAGCAAATGCTGAAAACTACTGCATGAGACAATTCGCTGCTGTTAATTGTAGAAGGTGTTTCGGTTAAAATTGATTATAGGGCAGTAGTGTTTTGTTAAAACTTTATATTTATTTGGCCCATCTAAATTAAAGCAGGACAAGGTGCTGTTGAATCCAAAAGGCAGCCTTGAATATCAAGAGATAATCATAATACAATTATTTGAAGGGGAAAAAAAAGAGTTTTTATCTTGCATTTCATATACTTGTATATTTCTGTTCAGTACTAATTAGCTCTTGTTTGGTGGTCAAATGGTGTTTGTTTGACTATTTCTTCTGAATTCTTACTATAAGTCATGGGCTTTCAGAGGGCCGGGGAAGCTTGCTTTCCTTTTTTAAAGCTAAAGGATGGGCAACATCTCTATCTGCTGGTGTTGGGGATGAAGGCATGCACCATTCTTCTATAGCTTATATTTTTGGGATGTCCATACACCTCACCGACTCTGGCTTGGAGAAGGTAATATCTTTTTCCTTTTATTATGGAGAAAGTAGATGCTATGAAGAATGACATTGATTAACTGATTGGGAGATCTAGTAATATGTTAGTTTAAAATCAACCTAAGTTGTTTCCTTTGCTTCCTAGAGGAATTTGGAGAAATGTATTAATTCTAAATTTTACTAGGAAACACCAATCATTCTGGAACATTTTTTTAACTTTTATTTGTTATACTGATGCTTAATCTGCAGATATTCGAGATCATTGGTTTTGTTTATCAGTACCTCAAATTATTGCATCAAGCTTCTCCACAAGAATGGATATTTAAGGAACTCCAGGATATTGGAAACATGGAATTTCGATTCGCAGAAGAACAGCCCCAGGATGATTATGCTGCAGAACTTGCAGGTATATTTTATTTAGTTTTCATTTTATTCCTGTCATATTTTCTCCCTTTTAATAGATTTATTGGGATCTTAAGTGACAGTTTTGCTCTCCTATTATATAATAACCACTGTATTGTGTGCTTGCCGTCTTGGTTTCTTGGACAATGTGCTGTATTTTGTTTTTTGTGGGGTTTGCTTTACAAAATCGTTATGTATTGCATCTTTATTTTATCAGTATCGTTTAGCATATCATTTGTATTCAAGTGGTTGACATAGTTTCAGAATGTGTTCCAAGTTATTAGACTCTAGGATGTGTTTATATTGACAGTAATGGTAAAGATAAAGGTGAAAAAGAGTATGGGTATGCAGAATCAGATTTACTTTGTTTATCTTGATTCATGTGAGTATCATTGCACCGAAAAACAGATTCTGGGGTATTGATATTTTATCCGGTTAACCATTGTGAAACTTCTTTGTTGCAGAGAATTTACTACTGTATCCTGCAGAGCATGTAATTTATGGGGACTATGTTTACAAGACATGGGATGAGGACTTGATAAAATATGTTCTTGGTTTCTTCAGACCTGAAAACATGAGGGTTGATGTCGTTTCAAAGTCCTTTAATTCAGAAGGTACAATCTAATCAACTTTTGACAAGCAAAAGTCAACAAAAAAAAGAGGGGAAGAAAAAGGAAAGAGTTGGGGGGGGGGGGGGGTGAAGGGTGTTCTTTCACGTTGTTCTCCATTTTCTAAATAAAACATAGTAGTTATAAAGACTTGTGAAGATCTCTGGCAAGTCCCTTATAGTCTCATTAACTATAATTAGTTGTAAAAGTATGTAATTATGCTTCCTCCCCACATCTTCTGTCATTTTATATTCTTCAACTAGCATTTTTCTGTTGAACTCCTGGTTTTTACGAACAAGGGATAATGGGAACTTTCTGGTATAAGAAATGGTTTGAGCTGCATAATGTTGACTTCTATATTCTAACTTTTTCAGGTTGCCAATTTGAGCCTTGGTTTGGATCACGTTACATTGAGGAAGATATTTCTTCTTCTCTGATGGATACTTGGAGGGATCCGCCCAAGATTGATGTTTCATTACATCTGCCTTCAAAGAATGAATTCATTCCTTCTGATTTCTCCATCCGCGTTGATAATGTGTTCAACAATCTTGCAAATGTATCTTCTCCAAGGTCTATACTTGATGAGCCCTTAATGAAGTTTTGGTACAAGCTTGATGACACTTTCAAACTTCCACGTGCAAATACATATTTCCGCATCAACTTGAAGGGTGGATATGACAATGTAAAGAATTGCGTGTTGACCGAACTATTTATTCACCTTCTCAAGGATGAGCTGAATGAGATTACATATCAGGTTAGCAGCTCAGCTTTTTTGAGCAATATTTATGACTGGTCATGTTAATGTTCCAAATCTGGTTTATTAAACAACATGTATTATATGGTCGTGAATTTGGCTGCGGTTGATAGCGACACTGACTGACTTGCTTCCAGCACCATGATCAACCTTGAAAAACTATTCAAATGAATATAATATGTCTTTATGCCTTTTAAGATTGAGTTGAGCTCTCTTCAATAACATTCATTGAATACCTATCTACAAATGTGATGAGCCATTTTTCTCATTCTTACGTTTCTGTTTTTCTTTTTTAATAACTCATTTTTGGACCCTGTTTCAATAACTAGACAAATTTTTTTCAAAAAACCAAAAGGGGAACCCCCTCGGGTATTCAAGGTTCATGCTAAAGATGAATGAATAACATAGAGAAAACAAAATGTTTTAAAAAGTAATGAGCTTTATACTGCCAGTGAAACAATCCTATGTTTTAGCCTTCAACTCTTCACTGAACTGCTTGTGCTTTTTTGTGATAAATAATCTTCCCAAGGCTTGTCTTGTAGTGACGTGCTTGATTTTACTTGATACATTTATCATGTAGTGATTTCAACTAGATGTTTGCCATTTTTGTATAGCAAACTTCCATTGAAGATCCTTTCATGATAGGCTTCTATTTTATCTTCAGGCCAGCATTGCCAAGTTGGAAACTTCTGTAGCTGTTCTCAGTGATAAGTTGGAGCTGAAGGTCTATGGTTTCAACAATAAGCTTCCGGTTCTCCTCTCCAAACTTCTTGCCACAGCCAAAAGTTTCCTGCCAACTGATGATCGATTCCAGGTACATGCAATGTCACTTTGCATTTCCTTTGTTACAATTCCATGCTAGTCTTATTTACTCACTCACTCAGATGAAAATTATTTTGATTAGATTCTTTCTGGTTTCTATATTGTAATGGATATAATAATGCTGTCTAATAGGTCATTAGAGAAGACATGAAGCGAACATTGAAGAATACCAATATGAAGCCTCTGAGTCATTCATCATATTTGAGATTGCAAGTCTTGTGTCAGAGTTTCTACGATGCAGATGAGAAGCTTCAGTTTTTAGATCAATTGTCTGTTACTGATCTGAAAGCATCTATTCCCGAGCTTCGTTCCCAGGTATAGAAGGACATCTCATACTGGACATTACTAATGGTATATGATGCAGTCCATACTTGAAAATCTTCATTATTGAGGACCTCTTTTGCTCCATCGTATGTGTAGCTTGAAATAAATGAAAACCGGAACAATCTTTTCGCATTCTAAGCTAAGCAGCATATATCGCCTCACAATTTATTGTACCGGTGCTATCAATTGCTACATTATTTTGTGATTAGAAACCGTGAATCATCTAGTAATTTGTCTTTGGTGAACTGTATTTTCCATGAGATAACTGAAAAAAGATGTTGAATGAAGCATTTGTCATTTTGTACAGCTATACATTGAGGGCCTTTGCCATGGCAATTTGTTAGAAGAAGAAGCAATTGGCATTGCAAATACATTCAAAACAGTTTTTCTTGCACAACCACTCCCAAATGAAATGAGGCACAAGGAATATGTCATCTGTCTTCCTGCTAGTGCTAATTTTATTAGAGATGTCAGCGTGAAGAACAATATGGAAAAGAACTCAGTGGTCGAGGTATGGACTAATTTTATGGTTACAAGTTAGAGGTTCATATGTATGCTATATTGCTATATTTTCATGTTCTCGTCTGATAAATATTTTGTTTACTTTTTCCTGGGTGTTATGGTTTTGCACTGCAGCTTTATTTTCAAATTGAGCAGGATGTGGGGCTGGATTCCATTAGACTGAAAGCATTGATTGATCTGCTTGATGAAATTGTGGAAGAACCATTGTTTAATCAGCTAAGGTGATTTTGCCTGCTACTGAAAGCAATAAATATTGAACTACCTATAACTGACTGTGTTAATACTTCATTCTTGATTTTTTTTTTGGNGCTGTTGTGCCTGAGTCCATGTTGTTAAGCAATGACAATTCCTGCTTCAATGCTGACTTGCAAAGAGGCAGTTTTCAAAAATATCATTTTGTGTGACAAGAATGGAGATGGAAATTTCTCCTTGCTCTCCTTTCCTGATGGTGTTTGTTCATTCATTGTCTTGTTAAGTAGAATTTTTATTTAAAAAAAAAATTGGATTGGCTATAGTTGAGCGAACTTAATTTTTGGATAATTGTACTGTTCATGTGTAATCTCAAGTGCCTGAGTTGCTGTTATGCATAAATATTTCTTTAGTCCTGAAGTATAATTTTGATTTAGGTACTTAATTGAATTTGAGTTGACAATGTTGTTTATTGATGTACTGAAACATGGTTATGTGTATTTCAATGTAGAACAAAAGAGCAGCTTGGTTATGTTGTTGAATGTAGCCCACGGATAACATACCGTGTTTTTGGATTCTGTTTCTGCGTTCAATCGGCTGAGTATAGCCCAATCCATTTGCAAGAGAGAATTGACAACTTCATAAATGGTCTGGAAGAATTGTTGGTGAGCATCCAAGTTGATGATCTGTTTTGATTTTTTATCAATTTTTGTCATCATTGCTTCGTGCTCTTGAGGTAATGTGTCATGAGTGACCAATGTTTTGGTGTATACTTTGCACTTGGAATGATCTTTCAATGTTGGAATGTGAGGGTCCCTAGTATTAGTTATTTGAAAAACGAGTAAAATTGATCATATCTATAATACTAACATTTTAATTCTTCTTGTGTCGATAATAAACAAGCATAGCCTGAATTAGAACAAAGTTTTTACTTCTAAGGTACTTTTTTTGTGAATAACTTTGAAGTTTGATTCATGTTACAAGATTGTGTAATTTAAGTTCCTCAAAAAAGTGCATTAATGCTGCAGAAATAGAATCTACGATACTGAAAAAGCATTAATGTTGCAGGAAGGGCTGGACAGTAACTCCTTTGAGAACTACAAAGGTGGTTTAATGGCAAAGCTATTGGAGAAAGATCCATCTCTCT
This sequence comes from Parasponia andersonii, assembly GCA_002914805.1. Taxonomy (NCBI): domain Eukaryota; kingdom Viridiplantae; phylum Streptophyta; class Magnoliopsida; order Rosales; family Cannabaceae; genus Trema; species Trema andersonii. The sequence continues at coordinate 90,703 of JXTB01000521.1, read as the reverse complement.
CATATGAAACCAATCGTCTGTGGAATCAAATAGTTGATAAAAGGTTTGTATGCTCTGTTGATGGTCTAGATAATTACTAAAAGATAAAACTAGTATGTTATGTCGTTCCACTAATAAAAGGAACTTTGTCATTAGGTGACCCTTTAAACTTGACAACTGCTTTAGTGAATTATTTGCCTTTAAGGAGTAACGAGCAAATTGGTAGTGGCAACCTTGCTTAGATAATTTCTCTGTAGCCTTATGCTTTTTGTCATTGATAAGATCTAAAGCAATGGTCCTACTCGACAGTGTCCGCCTGGTTTAATCCATTGAATCCTGATAATATTGGGATCTACATGGTCAGTCATAGATACCAGTAATTTAATTATGCAATGTAGAACATGCGTTGTCTAGGGATGTCAAGTGTGCTAACTGATCATGACATCAATAGTTTCCTATCTAAATTTTGATGCTTGTTCTAGTCTAATTGTTCTTGATTTTCAGATACATTTTTGACTTGTCAAAGAGGGAAGCAGAGGAACTTGGACGCATCCAAAAGAGTGATGTTATCAACTGGTACAAAACGTATTTGCAACAGTCATCTCCAAAGTGTCGTAGGCTTGCAATTCGGGTGTGGGGTTGCAATACCAACTTGAAAGAGGTCGAGATGCGGTCGAAGCCTGAGCAAGTCATTAAAGACGTTGCAGCCTTTAAGATGTCATCTGTTTTCTATCCAAGCATTTGTTGAAAATGACGACCACCATCAACATGTGATGTGAATTATTTCGTCTAGGCATTTGTTAGGCCTTGATTTTGACATTCGGTTGTAAGTTGGTTCCATATTACTATAAACAACAACTAGAGGAAATTTAAACATCGAAAGATCTACCCGAAACGTTGAGACTATAGATACATTTAATATCACATTGATGTGAAACATTTTTTCTACAAACTGACAATAAAAGCGAACGGTGATTTTCAGATTGATCATGATCTACCTTGATTGATCATAGTCTACCTTGATATTCTCTCATTTTTAACCGACGGAAACATGTCAAGGAAGGAAATTTGTTTCAGAACGGTATATTTTATAGCAAGAAGTTCCATAGGTTTGGTAGAATGGTTTTGAGGAGGACCGTGTTGATTGTAAAGTCTCAACTTATTTCTAATTCTAGTGGAAATTCACGTGGTAGGGCTGCGATGTTCTGTGAATTGAGAACCGCATCTTCCTGAGAGCTTGAGTGGGTCCTCTGCTACATCCTAATGGAACAATGTTCTTATCTGTTCTCAATTAGAAAACAGTAACACATCTTTTAAGGACGGCTTTGCCCTTTTGTACTTACCACAGAGACTAAATCAAAGGCAAGCCCTTGAGAAGGGCACTCTCAAACACCCCCTGACTAACAACACAAAATACAAAAGAAATCTCTATGCTGCCTTGGAGCTTTTTCATCATCAAAATTCTGTTCCTCTACTCGCGGCCTCTTTCTGCTCAAAAGGAGTTAAAATTGTACTGGTAGGGAAATAAAATGTAGTTTCTTATTATAGGCTCAATTTGTTTGAATCTCTACCGCTAGATTCCCTTTTGTGGGGTTGGTACTACTAGTGTTAGGCTAGACACACGGCAGCCATTGGCTGCTTCTGTTGTTGGTTTAATCTTTTTTTCCCTCTTTGGTAGATGAAACAGCTAATTAAGTAGGTATAACACATCTACTAGATTCATCATGGGTATCGGATGAAGATTATACATCTTCACATGCACATAAATGGGGCCTCTAAATTGTATTAAGATCACTGCCTTTAGACATATAAGCTTTAGTATCAGTAAACCGCATAGGTAAAATCTTGCAACTGACAATCTTATTTTTTTTATTGAAAAAAAAAGGGGAGGAAATGGGCAATCAAAGTAATATCTCTCTCTAAGCGTAATCATAGGAGCTTAAACCCCACTAATGGGAATGTCTCCACTAAATATAATTGTTAGTAAGACTCGTATGAGGTATAGGTGTAAACATTCTCTGTCAAATCCTATGCTGACAAGAAACAATACTTCATATTTAAAACTCCCGAAAGAGCTACCTAAGATTTGAACCACGACCTCTATTTTTCACAGACCACGTCTTACCATCGTATCAGCCACTCGATAGTAATCGACAAATGTTAATTGGTGCCGTATGATTGGTTTATTGGCTTTTTGCAAATTTGCAATCTATATTTCTGAAGTCGAATTTCACAATGGTGTCTTACCATATACATGCTTCTGTTAAATAATAATAGTAATGATGGAATTTTACATAATAACAAGGAACAATTTTCAGCTTTTATTTCATAAATTTTACCTCTTAATAAAGGTTTGTGTTAGAAAGTAGAAACAGAGTTTCACATAACCTTCTCAATAAGGACAAACCCAATTGAGAAACAGTACCAATAATTTAGAGGAGAGAGAGAGAGAGAGAGTAACAATAATGAAAAAGATCCCTTGATTTTTGGCACAAAAGTGACTAATAAGGCATTGACTCGATAATCAAAATCCAAAGGTAATCTTGTAAAAGATTCACACAATCAGTATCATAGATTGTCCATCCTCGCATAATCTTGAAGTTAATTAAACCAAAAAACCTCATAACCCAACTCAAATATTCTCTGTAAGAGCAGACTATTACATTACAGCCAAAGTAGCAAGATATGGGAAGAAGTAGGATTGGAAATACTTGCTTTTCTCTCTTGGAATGTAGCACTAAATTACAACTCTATTAACAATGGTGATATTATATATTAAGAAAAAAAGTGAAAAATACTTGTTCGTTATTCTATGATTATATTTCAACTCATTTACATGTTATTGACTATAACTAATTATGGTTCTTCCTTAAAAATAAAAACAAAAAGGCCCTAATTTTGGATATTGTTGAAAAGGGTGCATGAACATCACCACGCTTAAGAGTAGCTAAGCCGGAACGTGCATGTGATCCCTAACATGGTAGGATCTACTTTTGATCTCCCTAGTCCCTCTCCCTCCATTAGAATATATACTTATATATTTATATCTTTAATAAATAAACGTACTTGTTTCTGTCTCTATCTTTGTAAATCAAACCCATATATGGTCTCTTAGAAACGATGTATAGAACAAGAACATAGTTTATAAAAATCACACTAAAATAATATGTAGTAGGAGTTCTATATAGATAAGGCTTCTAGGAAACGATAACAACCAATTATATTAACCTATTCCCGACTTAATACAAGTTACAACAACTCATAAATGAGAAAAACATAAAACAATCTGTCGTTTCTGATAACAATTTAAACTAGTTTGAACTAATAATTGAAAATAAAACTACACCTAATTATAATCACCTCCACTAAAGTGTGCAAAGGCTGGTTGGTTGCTTTGTTTTATGTTGTGTTGTTTTGATTCCACATTTTCATGGCTATTTCCAGTTGTTTATTGATGAAGCATAATCAGTAGCAAAAAAAAAAAAAAAAAAAAAAAAAAAACTTGTTTTGGTGTTTAATTACATGCTGCCACACTCACGATATGCACATATCGTATTACAATTAAGCCAAAATGAGGGGAAAAAAGGCTCAATTTGTTTTAAAATTATTCATTTTGAAGAAATCAAGTGTTTTTGGCAAGTTACAAGACAGTTGACACCATATTTTCACTTCAAAATCCACAGTATGTATTTATGAGTTTATAGTTACTCTCATTTGTAATGATGATCAAAATTGGTATTTCATAAGACAAAAACATCGATAAATTTCGTGTCCTTCTCCATATAAACAAGGTTTTGTATTTTTCCTTTTTTTTAAAAAAAAAAAAAGCTTTCTTTTTATCTTATTTCTGAGAAATGACAACTGTTAGATTCTATGGATTATACAGATGTGAAATTTTTCATTCATGCTAGTGATTTTAATAATAAATCACACACACGCGTCAACCGACATCGAATGGATTCATGAAACGTGTTAATTATTGACGTTTGTACGTATATCAATATTTATACTTATATACACACATATGTCTCTGTACAACTAATTAATTCAGATAAAAGATCGATGTCAGAAATGCAATCTTAATAATTAATTATAATGTAGAACAATAAGAGCTGGTATTCCTCTTTAACTTTTGGCATATTCTTACTTCTAATTTCCAACAATTTCCATATGCTTATAAATCCTTTCAATCAAATTAAGAAACAAATTATATAGATGAAACTTTTATTGTGCCAATCACGTCAGTCGAGTGTCGACTAAGACTCCCAATTTTTCAAGATGGGATAGGCTTTTATTTCATTGACCGACGAATTTACTGCATATTATTAGCTAGCCTAGCTGCCTAGCCATTTCCAACAATAAAGCTATATTTACCTAGAAGAAATCTGATGCCCCGGAAATAGAAAAAAAAAAAAAAAATTACACATCCGAATTCATCAAGATTACATTAAAGGACAGAAAAAAAAAAAACCTTTAAAACTGAAAATAAAGCAATAAGCAAAACAAACCGGTAAGTACGGATTACACGTACGTGAGTGAATTACAAACGACCTTTATTAGTGATATTTTCTTTCTTTGGCCAAAAGCCAAAATTTAAGTAAAATTTGTAATCAGCAAAAAATAATGATCTCCAAAATGTAGAAATGTGCTAAGAGTTTTCATAAACAAACTAATCAATATAGAGTGATACTATGGGCATTTTACATGTGCACATTTTTATTTATTGTAGTGCTAAATATCATGTGTGCTGTTTAGTAGTTTCCTTCAATATAATATAATATACAATGGAAACGGAAAATGTTAAAAGGACATGTGAGAATCACTATAGATATCCTATAGAAACTCCTCATGAGAACCTCAAAAATTGTGTGCCATTTAGTAATTTTAAATTTTTAGTTGTCGGAGTTGCACACATTAATATGAAGTGTGCCTTATAAATTTCAACTTTCCAGTATCTTCAACACACATAATAATACTGCATTACCAGTCCCGTTGACTATTGAGATCACACTAGAAACCGCAGCTCAGCTTCGTATTTAGTAAAGTCACGTAAAAATGTATGAACAAATGTTTGTGTGACATGTGGCATTTTTTGGGTCACGGCTGGGTCCGCCAAATAAATATGCGGTGCTTTTTAACTTTGACCCCAACTATGACTCACATTAAAGGTTGCCCCGTCATCTTAATTTGCTCTAACTTCAAGCTTTGAAATTGCCACGTCATCGTCTAACTGTTCAATGTGAGTCGGCCATGCATGTGACCCAACGTCCTAGGCGGACATATCATCTCTGATATTTGCCATGCCCACGTAAGACCAACTCCCCCAAACTCGGCCTTTCCTTCACATATATTTATGGTACTAGCTCAATTAATTCAATTAAGTGGGGTACATATACGTCTCCCAATTTAATATTTTTTTATATATTTATAGACATTTTTTTTAATCATTAGATTATTATATTATAATTTAAGTAATTAAAAAATAATAAATAAATAAAATACATATTATTTAATTATTTTTTATTTTTTATCATGACAATGCATGTAATAAATTTTAATCAAACAAAATAATATCAATGAATAAGTTAAAAAAAAAATGAAAAACACCTGGCTGATTGGTGCCGAATATATACATATATACCAATTTGTGTATTTTCTATATATGTGTATACTAATAATTAGTTGTTCTTGCATAAACATATCTACATACATTGTGAGAATCATAAAGATATATAACATGAGAGTTTCTTTAATAACCTAAGTTAGTCGGATAAGCTGAAGTTAACCTTCGAGTCCATTTTCAGCGTTGGAAAAAGGTAAGACCGCTATCAAAATTAGAAGCAAATTAGAGGATAGGGCCATTTTAAGGGGAATTTTTCATTATTATTTTTCCCCCACAATAATATACTTGAAATATGCACTATACCAAACTTGATCAACATCATAAGGCACTATTATGCGTGACCACTATTTTCAACTATGGACAGTAAAGACTCCAAGTTTATGCTAATAACAAGCTTGTTTTGGCAAAGCTAGATAATTCTTATCCACTATCCAATAGCATAGTGCTTTGCAAATATTCCCATTCGGGACTCCATTAGTAGGCAATAATTATTTAAAACTAAACCTGAAAGAGAATTATCAATTAATTAGAAATTCCCATGTTTTGAATAGGAAGGGATTTCCTTAGTTCCCATGTGCCAAGATACATACACGGTAATATTATTTGTTGATAGCAAGTTGTCCTTCTAATAAAAGGTCAATTTTATCAACTTTTGTATGGCCCAATAGCGATTAAGATTCCTTGCTTTCCAGATAACAAACCAATAATAAGCACTAAAACCAGTGACAACAGAGAAAATCATATTAGTTTATGAAGTTGTATTAAATTCTAATTAGAAACAAAGAAAAAGAAAAGATAAGAAATATGACAACATATGGTAAGGGCCCATCAGCAGTTGGTAGCTAAGCCCCATTAGATCCAATGCATGTGCACTTGATTTTCTCAATCACTTGTGTGGCTTTGGCTGGCTACGTTACTCAATTTAATTTTCCCCATTATAAATAGAGGACCCCAAGTGCTACTTCTACATCCAAAAAATATATATTTATATTAATAATAACAAAAATACACTCTCTTTTCTCTTATTAGTGTCAAATTAAGTAAGTTCTTTCCGATGGCACTTATTCAAGCATTGTCCTTGGCTACTATTCTCTTACTCATGCTACACTTCCATGGCACGACAGCCGATTACGGCGGCTGGCAGAACGCGCACGCCACCTTCTACGGCGGCGGAGATGCCTCGGGCACAATGGGTACGTAATTAAGTCCCATAAATAGTCTAAACATGCTAAATTTTATAGTGTTTAGAATTAGTGATCAATACTAATAGTTTTTGGGGGGGTACCGGTACCGCAGGAGGAGCTTGCGGGTACGGGAACTTGTATAGCCAGGGGTACGGGACCAATACCGCGGCTCTAAGCACGGCTCTGTTTAATAATGGATTGACTTGTGGAGCTTGCTATGAAATGAAGTGTAACAATGACCCTAGATGGTGCCTCTCCGGCACCATTACCGTCACCGCCACGAACTTCTGTCCCCCCAACTTCGCCTTGTCTAACGACAATGGTGGCTGGTGTAACCCTCCTCTCCAGCACTTTGATTTGGCTGAGCCTGCTTTCCTTCAAATTGCTCAGTATCGTGCTGGAATCGTGCCAGTCGAGTTCAGAAGGTAAAATGCATAAGTAAATTTTATTTATTTATTTACTTTGGTTAAATATGAAAATTTTGAAGAAAAATGCTTAGAACATTACCATATAGTTATACTCACCTAGTATATGGTTACAGGTACGTTATTGTAATTTGGTTTGGACAGTAATCACTAGTTGGGTTTTAACAATCAAGAATTTGTCACGTAAAATTATGTGGGTCTATGTTATAATTTGTGAATTCTAAAATTGACACATAAATATGTGATTAATAAGTGATTGTGATTGGTTTAAACTCATTTATCCTAATTTGTGAATCCTTGAATTGATATTATGCGAATATGTGATTTGATTAAATGAATGAATATTACTTGATGATCTCTGCATTCACCAAATTTTAGATTATTTTTTGAATTGTACATGTCATTGAATAGTGTACCATCATGTAACTAAATATAGAAAATTGGTTGAGAGTCATAATAAATTAAAATTGTTGCATTAAATTTACTTGTCATTGTCTCATAATTAAGTTTAGAAAAATACACATATGACATGTCAAGAGTGATTATTGATGTGATATTGCTACATATGTTTTTGGTTATGGGCAGGGTGCCTTGTGTGAAGAAAGGAGGAATAAGATTCACCATCAACGGTCACTCTTACTTCAACCTGGTTTTGATCACCAACGTCGGCGGTGCAGGGGACGTCCATGCGGTCTCAATCAAGGGCTCCAAAACAGGGTGGCAATCCATGTCAAGAAACTGGGGCCAGAACTGGCAAAGCAACTCCTACCTCAATGGACAAAGCCTCTCCTTCCAAGTCACCGCCAGTGACGGAAGAACGGTGACTACCTACAACGTGGCGCCTGCCGGTTGGCAGTTCGGTCAGACATTCGAAGGGGCTCAGTTTTAAGTTCTCATTGGATCAATTAATTAGTTTTCAAAATGAAAAAAAGTTATATCTATAAACTGTAATCTATAATTCTATATCTACTTCTTTTTTTAAGTCTAGCTAAAGGCTGTGGTGGCTAAAGAGCACCCGCTGGGGCATGGGGCCCTTGACAAGTGTAATTTATTACCTAATTCAGGTAATAATATAAAATTTCTCAGTAACTGTAAGTTGCAACCTTAGATTTATATAAATTTATAAGATAACACAATTCTATATCTGTTCGACTACTCAAAGTATGGCACCGACTTTCAGTGAAGTATAAATCACTATAATGTTAAGTTCTAACCCAGAAACTTGTCCCTAAAATAAATAAAAAGGTCCAAGGTGGACTGGTGCTCCAACCGGACCAAGTTCATAACTTGACCAATTTCACTTTCATATATGCCATATAGACTACAGTCTTTAATAATCTTTTATCTTATCTTCCCAACTCTTTTCAAGTTCGTGGGCTGTCTTGTATTGAGTGTAGCAGAAAGAAGGGGAACCACACGGAAGAAGACATTCGAAAATGTTGTGTTCTAGCTAAAGCTATATGTATATATTTATATATATATGATGTCCATTCAAAAAGAAAAAGAAAAAGAAAAAATAAAAAAAAAATGCTATATATGATTATGAAAATTAATTTTCAGTACACCTCAAAAAGTTAAGAAGTATATTTACATATGATCATAAATGTAACTTTAAAATTTAATATTTTATAAAATATAATATTTCAAGATATCTTATATATATTGAATATAATAATAATAATAATAAATCTTATTTCAAGATATCCCATATATATTGAGCATAATAATGATAATTAATAGTCATTAGTCTTACTTCAAGAATACAAATTATTATAAATAGATTCTAAATCATATACAAAATGTAATGTATCCATTGTAAAAAATTAGAGTACGAGACTGAGTTCAATTTAAGTACAAATAATAAATAAATTACTCTAGATGTATTTTGAAAAAGAACATAATTCAGCAAATATAAGCTATCTAGAAAAAAAACTCATTGTAAACGTTTATGTTATTTCTTTTATGTGTTTAATTAATTATTAATTCATATATTTGATGGCCCTAAAAGAACTACAAAAAAAATTATTATCTTATGCATTTAGCGTGAATATTAATTTAGTATATTAACTTGAGCTGGGATCGAAAGATTCTATTATTTAAGCGAAGTTATTAATTTATCTAACATTCGTTTATCGAAGTTTTACTATATATATCTATTATAATATAAGCATAGATAAACTTGGGAAATGGCCTTGTCCATTGGTCAATTTGCCTGCTTCACCATCTTATTTCTCTTTTTCTTTTTCTTAAGTTTTGTTATTTTTAACTCTTTTTATTTATTATTTAGACTTGTGATGAGCCTTATACTCCCAGAATACATTTATCTTTTGTCAGCTTCACCCTTTACTGCCTGCTGAATTGGGTTTAAGAAACTGTGGCAAGTTGGGACAACCTTGGATGTCTACGTTTTTTAAGTTATGGGCAGAGCTGGTAAAATCGGCCGTGCTAAATGGGCCTTACTATAGCCCGGTACTATAGCCCATAAGTTGGCCGCCCGCCCTGTGCACCCCTTTTAAAAAAAAAAAAAAAATTCAGGCCCAAGTTTTGGGTTCTTATAATCTTATACTAACAGCTAAATGGTAATAATATTGTTGGGCCGGCTGGTTTAGGGGTGCCATTAGTGCCTCACAATTATTTTTTTAATTTTTTTATGTTTATAAATAAATTTAAAAACCATCGAAAAAATAATAAATAATTTAAAAAAAAAAAGAAAATTTTTGTCTATATCTATAAATAATTAAATACATCCTCATCTCACTCTTTTTTTCACAATTTTAAGTTTTAATTCAACCTACTATTCTCTTATTCTCTCATTATCTCTAATTATATTCACAAATTTCTCCTTTTCTCTCTAATTATATTATATAATTACTAAATTATAATTTTTAATTATATTCTCTAATCTTTATTTCCAATTCTTTCACAATCTAAAGATATTCTATTGTTCAAGTACCTCAACTCTCAAGTTTCAATTCAAGGTACGATTTCAATTTCTTAAGTATCAAAAATTCAATTTATCACTTATCTTTTTAATTTCAATTATTTTGTAGTATATTTAGTAGTATAAGTATTCACAATTATGACTTATGTTTAGTAGTATATTTAATTTCAATGTTTACAAATTATAATTAAGTTAGTAGAATATATTTATAATCATAATATATTCAAATTAATTAATTTAGTAATATGTTTATTATCATCCAAATTCAAATTAATTAATGTAGTAATATGTCTATTATAATTCTAATTCAAATTCAAATTTATTAATGTAGCAATATGTTTATTACCATTCTAACTCAAATTAATCAAAATAGTATTATCAAATATATTTCCTAACATTCTAATTCAAGTTAATTAAATTATGAATATGTTTATTATCTAGTTTATTCAAATTAATTAACGTATTAATATGTTTATATAGGATATAGATATGTAAAAAAAAATATTCCTATTAATTTAGAAATGAATGCTATTAAAGAAGAAGACTAAATTTGCAGAGTTGAAGGGGATGATCAAGTCCCCGAAATGAAGTGGCCAAGCAAAATTAAGATACTATTCGTATTTATAATGAAGAATTGGCCGAAAATTTTTAATAACTTATACATGAACGATGATGAGTCATAATTGATGATATATTGGTTTATTTTTTATTTTTGTAATAATTAAGACTATACTCTTTTTTCCTTATTAAGGTTTTACCCTAATGAGTTTTTCTTAATAAAGTATTTAATGAGATAGTCAAAGATTTAATCAATAAAATGAAATTCAAAATTCAAAATTTATTTGTTTCTTTATTTTTTTTCAAATATTTTCATTATAATTCTAAATAATTTTCTAAAAATTTTTGTTTTTAGCTTTTTTTATCAGATATTCAACTTAAATACTTATATACTTATTTAGTTATTTTTAAATTTTTATCAATAGAAAAAAATAACATGTTATTTATTTTTTATAAATTTTATTTTAAAATTTTTAATTAAATACACATTATATATACACATTATATATATTAATATGATATTATTTTTTATTTTTAAAAACCGGGCCAAAAACGGGATGGTATATCTTGGCATGTTCTCGGTCTGGCCTGCCTAGGAGTCAAGCAGGAAAATGTGTCTAGCTGGCCTTTATTTGCATTGATTTTTTTTTAATTCACGAACCGGTCCGGCCGACCCATTTTGTCACCTTTACGGGGATTGAAAATTTAAGGCATATCATTATTTTTGGTTTATCATAATGGACTTTGTGGTAAATAATAATCTGTCATTTACAAGAGTTCCTTTAATGAAGAATATGAGTGAAGCATATGGAACTTCTCTAAAAGTTTTATTAATTTTTTTTCAATTAAGTTTTCTATTTTTCTTATCTATTTCATTTCCCATTTAAATGAAAACCATTTCTTTTGTAAATATTTGTCTCTCTTTTTTATTGAGTATAGGAATAATTAGCTTTAGGTTTTTATGTTCGATATGCTTATCCCATTAAGTGTGCTTGGGCTATTAGACTATAAGAATACTTAGACCATCTCTAATAAATTATGCTAATGCTAAATTTAGTATACACTTTTTGAATTTTTCTCTAATGTATATATGCTAAAAAAATGCTAGTTTGTAATTTAAACATTAACTTCATGCATAAAATATTTTTTTACTATATACTTTTATTATTTTATCATTTAATTACTAATAAAAATAATTAACTTTATCTATCATTTAGAAGTACTCATATTCTATATAAATAAACAAANTTAACATGTGTTATATTTGGTACAACAAATATCACATACTAAAAATTATGCCAAATATAGCACATTATTGGAGAGCCAATTTTTACTCAAATACTAAAATATAGTATTAGCGTGACATTTAGTTAGTCCATTAGAGATGCTAGCCTATTAGGTTTACTGTTCATTTTAGAAAAATTAGACTCCATTTGTATTTTGTCTATTTCTTAAGGATGTAGTTCATAAATTAAAATAGTAATTAAATTAATTTATAAATTTTTTTTGGAGAAATTATGGGTCACATGCCTAAGGCACGTGTAGTTTCAACTATATATATACACATTTATATACATCCCTTACATATTTGGAGACTTTTCTCTCCTTCCTTGAATTAGTGTATCAATCCAATTTTTTCTAGTGCCAAGTAGCCCAAATTTGTGAGAACATTTCGTTGCTGATCAACTTACTATGCTGACAATTAATAAACACATTTTCAATTAGCCAAATTCCAAACGAATGGTGATACAACAATAATCTTCAAGTACATAATAAACTATAAATCAGTACGGTAGCAACTGAAGATCAAACTTGAATCCTAAAACTTGAAAAAACATTTACAAAATAAATAAGTGAGTATTGAGTTGATTAGGCTATTGTTTTGGAATATGTTGAATCAGTATGACAATAACATCCTAAATTTGTATAATTTTATGGTACTACTCCTCAGGCCCTTATGCAAATATATAATTTTCCCACATATAATACTGTTACACTAATTTAAGCAATAGAGGAAGTTAATTATCTATTATGATTTGAACGTTTGTTCGATTTATATATTGTATTTTAGTTATTTTTATTATGGACCTTTAGATTTAAAATTTGTAATAAATTTATATCTTTTAGGTTAAATACGAATTTAGAAAATTGAATTTATCAAAATATCTTTTAAAATTTTGAGGATACATATATTTTTTGATACTCAATTTAAATTTATAACTAATTGTAATTAATAGCTAGAAGAACATATATTAAAAAAACAATTAAAAATGCAAAAATCTATAAATACTAAATATTATTTATAAATTTCGAAAAGGTTTTAAATTTGAACATTTTTTAAAATATATATTTGAAATTTGAGAGTATTTTGGTAAATATAATAGTCAAAATTCGTGTTAAACTTATAGAAGGTATGAATTTATTACAAATTCTAAATTTAAAGGTCAATATTGATAATAACCAAAACACAATATATGAAGTGAACAAAAATCAAAATACAAGGTATAAAAATATAATTAACTCTTTAACAATAACTTAGTCATGGTAAACAAAGTACCCTTTCTTAGAAACAATAACTTAGTCATGGATTGCAGTTGTGCCAGGACTGAAATTTATGGGTTGAATTTATTCTTGATGACTCTTTGTTTATAGTGAATTCGTTTCTTAGTAATTTGATTCTTGTCTGATAGTTAACCCATGTTTAGGAAGATGCTTTTAACTTATGCTATGTTTTGTCAGTCAAATTCTGTTAGGTCCGGAGAGATTTCAACACAGTTGTAGATGTTATTTCCTCTTGGGCTTTTACAGGGATAATTTTTGGTCTTTTTTCTATCTAAGAGGTTGATCTCATGTGTCAACCATCTTACTTTCTACTTTTTAATTGAAATTCTTCTTTTCTTTTTTTGAGAAAAAAAAGTCATGGTGAACAAAGTCTTACCTCTTCTCTACTTAATAGGAAATATTAGTGTTAATCCATATTTATTTATGTCCTAAACTTGGATTTATTATTATAGTAAAAAATATAGAAAGGATGACAAATTTGTAAATTTTAATTTTGATTTTTGAGTTAGCTTTAGTAAACCATTTTTCTTAGGCCTTGTTTGGTGATAATTATGCTTCTCCTCTTCTTTTTGGTTAATAAATAAATAAATAATATTTGAGACTTTTATCAAACATCTTACTTCTCCGCCCATTATTTTACATTTGGGTCAGTTACAAATTTTCTCTATATTTTTTTATTTGAAAAATTCAACCCTGCATTATTAAAAATTACTTCTTCAAATTATAATATAAAGTTTTAATTTCATCCTCGAGACATCTAATTTTGGAGAAATAAAATCAACTGAGAAAACCACCCCTCCTTCATTGTCTTGAAACATAGTATATTTCAAAACATAGTACAAATTAACATAAATTTTTTAAAAATTTTTTATTTGTTTGGTAATAATTTTCTAGTAGTTTAGAAGTTGTTTGGAAATAATTTTTGTTTCAAAACATTTGAAGGAATGATGCCTTCATCAATTAAATTTATTTCCTAAAAAATTACATGTTTTTGTTGGTTATTATTATAACAATTGAGGTGATAGCATAGATTTCAAAAAAAAAAACATAAAAACCTAATATTATACGAACACATAACGCAACGGAAACAAAAAGATCGTACTTGTAAAATTTGAAGAAAAAATATCTAACCTCTTATAGACTGTTACTAATGCAGATCTTACTCATAAAATTAGAAAGAAAAATATCTAACCTTTTATAGATTGTTACTGATACTGATCCATTTTCTATACCATACTCAGTGTGTGGTCGCGTTATATGTTACAAAAGAAATAATTAGAACCTAAAAATAGGAAATTAAAAACTAACACAATGACAAGAACAATTTTTTGTTGTTTAGCTTTTAATTAATCTGCGTAATTTTTCCTTTCTGTGTATAAAATTATAATCACCCAAAACTCTTAAAAAAAAACTATATGCTCTTATTTTTCTTGGAAAGTTATTTTTCTCAAAATTCTCACAATAAAATTTTACATAACTTTTTTCTGTACAAAAAAATTCCCACACATCTTGCTTTTTAAAATTATTTTTCTAATAAAAAAATATTTGTCCAGATGCAATGTATCAAAGCAATCCCACTACTATACACATTTTTACCATAGAGATTTTCTCTGCAAAATATGTGTAACACCCTATAATGGTGTGTTTTCAAATTTCAAAAACTTTTCCAATATTATTTAATTCCTAAGATAATTAGTAATTAATTCAATCAAATATCTATATTTTATTTGTCCAGATTCCTTAATTCAAATCAAGAAACTAAATAAAAGATATTTATTTCTATTATCTTGATAGTTGACAAAGCAAATTGATTAACAAAATAATACGTACAGATTTTTATTGATAGATTATTTATTTAAATTTTATTCAAAATTAATTATTACAATAATTTAGAATTTTTAAAATTTAAATAATCCATCTTGTAATTAAATTACAAATTTTATTTAATGAGACTGCACTATACGCCTGGTATGGCACTATGCCACATGCCTATGCCTAATTACTCAGCCACGCTTATGGAGTCTTGGGCTTGTGAGGCCCAATACTATTTCTCTTCCATCAATTGGACTTTAGTAGTGTAGCTGAATTTACAGGAGTCCGGGGATCTTTGGACTCATAAAATAGTATCTCCCACAATTGTGCTTTAAATTAATTGATCAAATTGTAAATTTCAAATCTACTTCACTAAAAGATTGGAATTACACTCCACCATCAAATGATATTTTTATAAATATTATTATACTAATAATAATTAGCCCATGCCATATTGATATCTATACTTTAGTCTTTTGTACTATATCATAATTAAATTGACATCTCAACTGATCAATCAATTTAATTATATTTTTAATTATTGACTCTTATTAGTTTTCTATAATGATCATTTCTAACATATTAATTAGATATGTTGACACACTCTAACTAAATAATTATATGATCAAGTATCGAAAACCCGTCAAGGGATATGTATGCACAAATTCAATATTGTCAATTTATAACTATCATTGTGTATAGATACCTCTCACCAAGTCATTGAGAATATTAATCATTCAATTCAAGTTGCACCATTTAGTAACTCAAATATTGCAGTATAAATAACCATGAACTTGTAATTAACTTATGATTGAGAATAAAATATTATCAATACCAATTGAGATTTAATAAATCTGACAATTATTTGAGGTCTATTAAATCTCATAATTGATTTGTTTAATATAATTTAACAAAATTAGTAATTTTATATGTAATTAAGATAAATTACTCAGTAAATTTACAACATTTAAAATAAAGAGCCTAACTTCATTATGGTAACTGTAAACAATTTTATTTAATTACAAAATAACTTGCATCGATATCTTATGTGAATCCACTTCGTAATCACAAAGATACATATTATGTAATTAAATGGACTTTTATTCACTTATATTTATATAAAAGATATAATGACAATATTTAACACATTTTATTAATTTTAGAAAATATTTATTACATGATGGAATATGTTGCAGAGAGCATGTATTCCCAAAAGTTTTAAGGGTGAAATTGAAATCTTATGTTACAATTGTGCAAGATATTTGAATTTATAAATTTTATATTTTATTTTATTTGTATTTATTTATTTAAATTTTTTCTATGTGAGTGTGTAGAATGGGAGAAGTTCGAATCCTAGTTAATCTAGTTGATATATAAATTTCATAATAATTTTTTAAAAAAATTAAATTCCATGAGTTTAGTTGGCTACGATAGTTTATGAAATTGATTCAATTTTTGTAACATTGACTTGTATATATATAATCTTTGCTGGTTAATGAAAAGTTAGGGCCAATTATACAATCATAATTCCTGTTTTGGTCTTTACAACAATCCCAAATATTGAAGTTTAGTTTATAAAGTTACAGGGTTAAATTTTTAAAAACAAATTATAAGAAATATATTTGTGAAGTACGCCTTTATTTTATATAGTTAAGATAAAAACCTATTACTATATTTCACGATAGATCTAAATCATAAATTGAGTTTAATTTAAGCTACGTTTAGTGGATGAAAATGTGAATTACGAGTTGATTAATAAAGTAATAGTTTGATATGATATTACGTCACAGTTGAATTCACATTTTAGCAAGATGAAAACGTGAATTACGAGTTGATTAATAAAATAATAGTTTGATGTGATATTATGTCACAATTGAATTCACCTTTTAGCAACTAGTCAAATCATGTAAAACTCGTAACCTAATACGAGATTTATCATGCATATTTAACTATTTTATCCAGTTATGTAACCTAACACGAGATTTATCTTGTATATTTAACTATATCGAGTTATGTATAAGTTGTAATGAAATAAGTTTAACTAGTAGTATCACTTGGTGCACCAATCTTGTATATTTAACTATATCGAGTTATGTATAAGTTGTAATGAAATAAGTTTAACTAGTAGTATCACTTGGTGCGGGTGCGTACAAAATATTTTTATTTTTTATTTTTGAATAAATTAGACGGAAAAGGTTGGAGGTGATAGTGTAGTCCTGTTGCATCTTTTTAGTCAAATTGACAATAAAAATACAAATTTATTATCATTGGTATGTATTTTTCTAAATGGTATGAAATGTTATAACACGAGTGCAAAATATAAACTAAACTTTACACAAGAAAAAAAAAAACTCTGATTCATTCAAATGCAAAATGCATGAATATTTTCTTTTAAAAAAAATTGCATGATTTTTTTTATAGAGGACAAAATGAAAAAAAAATTGAAATTAACCGAATATTATTCCTATAATTTTCATTACAACCCCTCATTGCATCATGGCCACTACAAAAAGATAGAAAAGTAAAATTACAATTTAATTACACGTTGATTTTATTATTGTTCTTTTTAATGACCAGTACAGTGATAAATGCTGAAATGAACTTATGATTATTGTTATTTTCAAACCATTTTTAGTTAATTACTATGATTTATAGCACAAATGGTCCATGAACTATCAAATTTGTGGCAATGTAGTCCTTAGAGTTTTAATTGCGATAATTAAGTCCCTAAATTTTTCGATTTGAAACTGTTTGGTTCCTAGACCGTCTAAATAGCAACCTGCTGTTGAATTTCCAAGCAAAAATATATGTAAGGAGCATATTGTAGAATTTAAAAGTGTAGTTAAGGGAAAATAAACTCAATAAAAGGATTTAGAGAGAATAAATGATATATTATTTGCCTTTTTTAGAGTTTTTTGAGCTATAAATTTAGAGAAAATTTTTCAGTGACTGTTTAATTTTACATTTTATATTCTCAATTATCTTTTAAATATACTTTTAGATGCCACCGTATATTTCTTATGTGTGTTTTAGGTCAAAAATTTTACAAAGATTGTAATTTAAATGATCCAATTTAGAGACTAGATTACTACGAACTATAGAATTCAGGAGTTTAATTTCATAATTAAAACTTTGAAAATCAAATTACAATATGTTCGATAGTTCATAGACCATTTGTATCATTAATCCTAATTAGTAATCATAAACCAAATAAATAAATATATTGATTTCAAATAACACTAGATCAAATAAATAAATAAATCAATTCATTAATTTAACGACTTAAATGTAGGTTGATTAACTGATTTCACTGCACGAATTTAAGGTAGTAAGTTAAAAATAAAGGATTTATGGCACAAATGATTCCTGAACTATCCACATTATTATAATTTGGTTCTCAAAAATTTAACTATGGCAATTAAGCCCTCAAATTTTCTAATTTGTAGCAATTTAGTTGTTGAACTGTCTAAATTATAATATACTATTAAATTTCTGATAAAAAAATATATGAGAAGCATGTTGGAGCATCTTGAATAATATTTAAAGGAAAATAAACTGAACAAAATGATTTCGAGAAAATGAAAGATATATTTTTTGTATTTTTTTTAGGATTTTTGGAGTTGCAAATTTAGAGAAATTCTGTGATTGTTCATTTTTACGCTTGAAATTCCCAAATTACCTTTCAAATACATTTTCAGAAGTCACCACGTGTGTATTTGGTCAAAAATTCAACAATAAATTGTAATTTAAGTAGCATAGAGACCAAATTGCTACAAATCAGAAAGTTCAAGGTTTTAATTACTACAATTGAGATTTTGAGGACCAAATTACAATAAATTAGATACTTCAGGGACTATTTGTACCATTAACCCAAAAATAAAGGATCAAATACCTAAATCGCCTTATTATTATTGGTTATTATTATTTTCCAGACAAAAATCAATTGGTCAAAATGAAGGAAATGAAAAGCTTTTAACTAACCTACCCTAAGGGGAAAAAAGTTAGTAAATCACCGTTTTATTTTTTACTATTTAAGGCTAAGTTTAATTTAGTAAAGAAATAAAAATGCAATCGGAATTGAGGTAGGTTGGATAACAAAATAACACATTACATTATTTAGTTTAGAGGTAGAGCTAAAAGAGGGCAAGTGAGGACCATTGCCCCCTAAACTTTTTTCAATTTACAATTTAGTTTTTATATAAGATTTTTACTTTCAACTTTGGACCCATTGAGATTTTTACTTTTAGTTTTGTCCTTACTATTAGATGTGAGATTTTATTTCTATTATCTCAACAATTTATGTCATTTTATACTTAAGTATAATACAATATTTTTCTTTTTATTGTAGCCCTATTGATATTTTTATTCTTGATTTTTTTCCTACTATAAGATGAGAATTGTCACTTTAATTCCCAACTTAAGACTGTAATTTTTAACTACAATTTTTTATTCAATTTTCTAGACCATGAGGGGGAAATTGAGAATGGAGAATAACCCGTTTGTTTCTAATGACTACAAGTCTCACCACCAATAAAAACAGATAAACAAATAAAATAATAATTAAAAATATAAAATAAATTTATTCTCTACACCTTCTTGTTTTAGTTAAAAATCTAATTAGTTGTAGTTTTGTATATTAATAAAGATTTCATAGATGTGAAAAATTTATATTTGATAACATGATGCATATACATTATTTTATTATCATTTGGAGACACTAATATAAAATTCAAATATTTTTTTTGGTATTATTATTGTATTAAAAATTTGTCTTTGCCTCAGCCAAAACAAAGTTTTGGCTCTGCCACTAATTTGGTCCTGTCATCTTGTCATCAAGGACGAAGGTAAAGCTTTAAGCCTTACTCAGGATTTTTTAATTTCATTTTTAAAAGCCTAAATAATTACATGTAGTTTTATATATATATATATATATATAGGGCACCAATCCAGTGGGTATTTTTTTTTTTTACCTATAGATAGGTATCAATTTGGCCAATGAAAATTTAGCATGTATATTTTTTTATTGTAAAAAGTAAGAGAGAGAAAGAACATTAATTATGCACGTCTTTTCATGCACTTCATTATAGTCATTGGATCACCATTAGATGGTGATCCAACGGCTAAAAAAAAAATACCTACCCATAGATAAAGAAAAAAAATACCTATTGGATTGGCAACCATATATATATATAGGTGATGTTTCAATGAGGATTTTTATTTTTACTTCATAGATGGGTACTCTAATTTGGGCCATTAGATTTTAATCTAATAGCCAAAATAATATTAGTAGATTTACTAAAAATATTATTATAATTAATACATATATAAATATATAAAGTTATTTAAAATAAAAAGGTTGGGTAACCTAATGAGTTGATCAATCTTTTTTATTTTCCTTTTTTTTTTTATAAGAAAATGAAACTAATGAAAAATACTCAATAATTCTAAATCACTCTCAACTATCTTATTCGTTGGAAAAAAAAAAAACAAAAGATGTACAAATTTAAGCTGTTTCACGCATAATTTTTTTAATGTAGTTGTTTTATTCATTTTTTTGTTATTTAAGAAAATAACTTATTCATAATATAAAAAATATGTTACCTTAGATTTTACCTTTTGTACATCAAAAAATAAATTTTATGAAATATTGAAGATACAATAGTACATATAGTTTTAAATTAGAGGTAATTAAAAAAAATTAAACTTTCAATTAAATTTTGAAAAAAGAAATAAATAAAAAAGAATTAGAAATTAATATATTGAATGAGATGACTTGTTATTATAGATTTATTTTTAAATTAGTCAAACTTACGCATCAATGGAGTAAAAACAAAAATACCCATTAAAAACTCCCCATATATATATATATGTATATATATAAACTTGAATCATATAAGAGCCCTACTAAAAGATAAACAAATAAAGAATAGCCTAAATGAAGGAGATAAAATATAGTTTTAGCCTCTATTAGACAAAAATTATAGCATAGTTCATGCTTTAAATAAATATGTATTTATATATATATATATATATATATATTTGTACATATAAAAAATGTGAAATATTATTGTGATATAAAAATGAGTAAATTAGTTGAAAAGTATACTAATTAATCCCTTATTAATGAAAATTTAGTACGTGATTCCTCGTTTATCTCAATTAGAATGAATAATTTACTATTTTTTTAATAGAACAAATGATATATTTGGTAGTAATCTTATATTATATAATATAATATAATATCTACAAATGATATATATATTTTATTATCTCATACATAAAAGAACAAATATATCTTTAATTTTTTTTAATTATTAGATTGTATTATGTTAGTTTCTATTCATATTAGGGATACTATTATGAGAGAACATAATCATGAACATGCTAGGTATGAAGGATTTTCTCTACTCGAGACTGGGTAATGATATAACGGCTGGATATATATATATATAGGTTGCCAATCCAATAGGTATTTTTTTATTTTACTAATGGGTATGTATTTTTTTTTTTAGCCTTTAGATCACCATTAAATGGTGATCCAATGGCTATAATGAAGTGCATGAAAAGACGTGCATCATTAATGCTCTTTCTCTCTCTTATTTTTTATAATAAAAAAATGTACATGCTAAATTTTCATTGGCCAAATTGATACCTATGCATAAGTAAAAAAAAAAAATACCTACTGGATTGGTGCCCATATATATATATATATATATGGCATTAATCTAATAGACATTTTTTTTTACCTATCTATAGTTATTGTTTTGGTCAATTAAAATTGGTCACATGTGTCTTTTCATAATAAAAGTAGGATAGAGAAAAATATTAAATAATAGATATTTATTATAAAAAAATATTAAATAATAGATATTTATTATTATTATTATTTTTTTCAATCACTCAAATTATGTATTAATCCAACGGTTAAAAAAAATACCTGTGGATAGGTAAAAAAAAAATCTATTGGATTGATAACTATAGATATATGGGCACCAATCAAGTAGGTATTTTTTTTTTTGCCTACATATAAATATCATTTTAACTAATGAAAATTTATTATGCATATTTTTTTATTGTAAAAAATAAGAGAGAGAAATAATATTAATGATGCATGTTTTTTTATGCATTTCATTATAGTCATTGGATCACCATTAAATGATGATCCAACAGCTAAAAAAAACTTATACATAGGTAAAAAAAAATACATATTGGATTGGCAACCTATATATATATATATATATTCTTTTTAAATATTTTATATAGATTAAAAACACGATATAGAATTAAATAAGTTTATCTTATACTTTCTATTACAAGCTATTATTACTTTTTAAGTATAGATTATACTAAAATGATATTTTTTTTATAAACATACTAAAATGATACTTATATATATATATATGTATTCTATTTTAAATAAGAATTATCTACCCCAATTGGGATTTCTAGACTCAACATTTCTCTAGACATATGAGGTCACAAGGAGAGCAATAATACTAATATTTAGATTCTTATATTTCACTACTTCACAGATAATTTTTATTATATCATTTCACATTATGTTTACATAAAAAATCATGGTTAGAATCTACATCTCAAGTGAAAAAGCTCTCAATAATGTGAAAGAAATTAAAAAATACTACAAACACTCGTGAGGTCATTGACGATTGACGAGATTAGTGTTGTGGGCAGGTGTCAAGGATATAAGAGTAAGGCATTCACAACCCTACACCGTCTTTCTTAATTTGGGTTAATACCACTTGGGGTTCTTTACCCGATGTATCACTTAAGTGCATATTTATTTTTTCATAGCTTTTAAGTCCTCAAACTTTTAATTTTCGTAATATGTTAATCCTTACCCCATTTTCTGTCAAATGTTGCTATTTAATCTGACATAAAGCTTAAGAGATAATTTAATAGGGGTATTAGAAGTTGTTAATCAAATTAACTAGGGCTACGATACCCGTTCTCTCCTTTTTCAGTTAGAGCAAGAACCTCTCACAAAACGAAAAAAAACAAAAACACCCAAAAACATTAACACAAAACAAAAAAAAAAAAAAAAAAAAAAAAAAAAAAAAAAAAAAAAAAATTTTTGTATTATTTTTGATTTAAAAATAAAAATTGAGTTTAAAATGAATTTTTTTATTATTAAAAAAAAAAAATCTTTGTTTCACTTACCTCACACATCACAAAGAGGAAATTTATTAAATTATAAAAGAAAAAAAAAAAAAAAAAAAAAAAAAAAAAAAGGGGGGGGGGGTGGGGGGGAGAAAAAAAAAAGAAAAAGAAAGACCTCCACCATGACTGTCACAATATTTCTGGTAGGGAGCTTAGTATAGGTGATAGCATCACAAATGAGGTTCTCCAAGAAGATCTTGAAGACTTAACGGATCTTTGTTTCTATGGCAAACATGGCCAATGATACCAATCTCGATCAAGAATCCCCTATTTTCTCTCGTCACAAGTAGCTTTGGTGAGCCTTTCATCATGACCCCCATTTTTTATTCGTTGATAAATGTCAACATAGCTTGATTTTTTTTATTAAATTATCTAATAACCATATCACAAAACTTGATTTTAGTCATAAGAAAACAAACAAATTTGAAAAAAAAAATGAAAAAAAAGAGCTGAAACCATTGTTAGCTTGAAAAATTTCGCTATAAGAGAAACATTTTTGATTGACTTTCTAAAAAGGACTCTGGTGTAATGCTTACATTGTTTTTGGTATTCGAAGAAGTTCTTCTTATTCTTACTCTTCTTCGTCTACAACCACTACTACTTATTGCTTTGAAATTGCATCATTTAGGCGAGCAAAGCCTTTTGTGACTGTTGGTCAATAATGTATTTCATTACTAGTTATACTATAATAAATTTTGAACTGAAAGACTCTGGTACATGCAGATCTTCAAAAAAATGACAAAAAATAAAAAAAGAACAACCTAGTAGTGAATAATCTCCTAGTAAAGAGAAATTTTATTTCTCTTTTTAGATTCAATTAAAAAAAGAGAGATAAGAGGAGAATCATGAGTCTCTAAAAGAGTATCTATTTATTTTTAGCTTTAATAGTTCGAAACTTACTAGATTTAGAGTACTAGTGGAGATTTGAAGATTCAAATTCTAGCCTTTATCTTGCTTCAAGCTTGAAGCAAGCCTCGATGGCAGAAAGCTTCTAATAGCATAAATGGCAAAAATCTTCGACGTTAATTATTTGTGGCAATTGGAAAGTAAACAGCAAAACTCATAAATAATAATGAGAATCAAAATTGAGAAAGATTTGACAGAACAAAAAAAAATTGAGAAAGATTTGGGTTTTCCCCAAATTTTTGGGCTCACAGTTAAAGAAGAAAGAAACAAGTGTGAAGATCCAATTATTATTATTATTATTATTATTATTAATGACTTTTAAATTCTTATCCTTTACCAAATTATCATGCAAGCTACATGTGAGTTTAAACAGTAAAAATAGAAGGAAAATGAAATTAAAAGTTGAGGACCGAAGAGCTAAAAAAAAATGAACGAGGATCTAAGTTATATATCCGGTAAAGAATGAGAATAATGAAATTAAAAATTGAGGATTTAAGAGCTAAAAAATATAAACGGAGACCTAAGTGATACATCGGGTAAAAAATAGGGATTCCAAACGAAATTAACCTATTTTTAATTAGGTTTTTTCCCTTTTCTCTTTCCTTATTTTTCAGGCACTTTCTTTATTAGGTAACTCTCTCTTGATTTTCTCTACACGTATCTTCTGTATGGTACATGATAAAGCGCAATCCAAAAATAGTGCAATACTGTATACATACATCTGATATTAATATGAATGTTCATATATATATATATATCTAATTTTTTTTAAAGGATGGTATCACCAAAATTGTTGGATATATATATATATATATATCTAGATTCGAAAAAAGGAAAAATTGAAATGCATATTAAAGAGAAAAATTGGGAAAACAAAAAAGTGGAAATACAAATGAGGGAGGGGTGTCTCTCTGAATCTGAGAAGCCATAAAGTCAACAATATTAGTGTTATTAATTATTATTAATATTATTCCAAAACATTTCATTTCCAATTTTCTTGAGAAAATAGATGGAGAATAAGAGATGCTGATCTTGTGCTGCTCACCATTACCATCAATGCCACCATTCTTTCCACGCTTCCTATAATTCGCGCCATTCTTACCTGCCTTCAGGGCTGTCTCTCTCTCTACACATTCTCAGTAAGTCTCTCTCTCTCTCTCTGTATGTGTTTTGATGTTCCTGTATAGAGTAGCAGATCTAGGGTTTTACGAGCCATGGATTCCTGTAAATCGTGTTTGAATTCTGATCAAGGACCATTTTCTTGTTTGTTTGTTCATTGTTGCAGTTTGAGCTGTTCTGTCTGTGAATTTGCCAAAACGCTTTCCGAAACTTTTTGGAAGAGTTTTGTTGTGTTAATGAGGTATTTGGTTTCTTAATTGAATTGCGAGAATTGTTGGAGTCGGAGATAATGATTTTGTGGTGACTTGATTGATCGATTTGTCCAGATAGAGGTTTGAAGGAATTAGATCAGGAGTGAAGATGGGTGAGAGCCAGAAGTTCCAGCTGGGGACTATCGGGGCTTTGAGTTTGTCGGTGGTGTCTTCTGTGTCCATTGTCATTTGCAACAAGGCCCTTATTAGCACTCTTGGTTTCACTTTTGGTGAGTAGGAGATAATCTTCAGTGAGCTATATATATATTTATGTATTTGTTTGTTGGGTTCAATATTCAAATCTTGTGTCATTTTGGATGAGAGTTTAGACTATTTCCTTCAAGTACACATATGGGTTTAAAGAAAGAATTAATAATAGTCCTTAATTACAGTGTTATTTCAAAATGGGTTTGTAAAGTATCATTTCTGAACAGTAAAACAATGCTAACCAGGAGCTGTTTCACATGGTTGTTGACGTTTCCTAGGGTACTAATTGGCTGAACAAGTGTAGGTAAATAGTCATGTTCCTCCGTATATGAAAAAAAAAATGTTGAAGTTACAGACTTGTCATGGGTGGTCATAATTTGAGTTTAAAGTCAGCCACATTCCACGGGCTTGCTTATCATATTAAGGATTGGTAAATGATAAAATTTTATTTTCTTTTCAGCACCCGAGTAAAATCATCTATCATTTTTAAAGTCCTGTGTGAGATGGATTTGTTATATCTAATGATGGATACTATCGCTGGCTGCGCGTTGTTTTCTTGCTGATTCTAGATGGTTGAAAACTCCGTCATGGCATTACTAATTTAATCAGTCAAGATTTAAGGGAATTGGTCTGATCTTATCTCTGTTTGTTAAATGGCTAGTTGTTTGTTTTCAAGATATATGATCACCATTGAGTCAATATCATCATCATCATTGTAATTACCATATGATTTTTATTTTCTTCTTACTTGATATATTAACTCAAAAATGTCGAATGCACAGCCACGACTTTGACAAGCTGGCATCTTTTGGTCACTTTTTGTTCCCTTCATGTGGCATTATGGATGAAATTATTTGAACACAAGCCGTTTGATGCAAGAGCTGTCATGGGATTTGGTGTACTAAATGGAATCTCCATTGGACTTTTGAATCTTAGCTTGGGTTTTAATTCTGTTGGTTTCTATCAGGTAAGCTTCTTTTATTTAATTTGTTCCCTTGTTTGCAACTTATGGCTGAATTTCTGTGTTATTCTCCACCCTGATTTGAGTGGGCATTGAATGCTTATTCTAATTGTACTTTCTATGAATCTATGACAATATGCTAAACCATCGCGGTCACCAACGATCCTTCAAAGTGCATATCTTTGTTGTTATTTCCTGAAAATGACCTATATTCCATTGCTAAATATCATATTATATATCATGATTTATTTTCTTTTCATATTTGATACACTGATATAACATGTTTATACTTGTGGTTTTTCTAGATTCTCATTTTATCCATGATTATGTTGATAAATTTTTCGTCTTCAAACTTAAATCTGTTAGAGTTTGGGTTATGATCATTTTCTTCATTTCAGATGACAAAACTGGCAATCATCCCTTGTACTGTTCTTTTGGAGACACTATTCTTTAGGAAGCAGTTCAGGTGCGTCATTACCCTTCAACCTTTGGTGTGATACTTTAGTTTTGTTTCTCCTTGTTCTTTGATTGTATGAATAATTCGAATATTGATATATGAGCAAAGCAATATAAGGCTGCCAGCATCAGAACCTTAATATAACTACTCGTAAGATTCACAACTTGCTCTTGGGTAGCTTATAATGTGGAATGCATAAGTGTAATGCTACTCTAATTCTGAGATTCTGAGCTCTGCCAATTTCAAGGTTGAGACTGTCATCATGTATAATTGTTGATGGGGTTTTGATGGAATTTTGGGCATGATATTTTGTCATTCATACTGAGTTTCTTAATTTTCTGATTCACGTCTGTCACATTCTGAGGTTAACTTGTCTTCTTTGGTCTCTTCCACATGTTTTAGTTATCTGTTCCTTCTTATTTTTGATTTATCTTCTAATATTTTTATTGGATAGACCTAAAGATCTTTAATTTTCAGTATGTGAAGTTGTCAGGAGTAATATTTCCATCTCTCTTATATTAAGCCTACTGCTTCCCTGTATTTTTAAAGTTCATATCATGCAAGTTATATTTTCTGTCACTGGTTAGGAGTAAGGACAGGATTTGAATAAGGTTTAGGTATACAATGAGATTAATTATCTTTTTGGACTGCTTACTGATACTTCTTTCCACTTCAACAGTAGGAGCATCCAGTTTTCACTTGTAGTCCTTCTTTTTGGGGTCGGGATTGCAACAGTGACTGATCTTCAGCTCAATGCCTTGGGTTCTTTCTTGTCCCTGCTTGCAGTTCTTACAACTTGTGTTGCTCAGATTGTATCCTAAGCCATTTTGAACTTTTTCATTTTCCTATTTTATTCCATGTCGTGTTACTTTCATATGTTTGATATCTATCCAATACGTGACTAGAAAGATGATATTTAGCTGACAAAATATACCATGTCACAAACTTCTTGCTGTACGTCATGTTTTTCCTTAACCAGTAATTCAGATGACCAATACCATCCAGAAGAAGTTCAAAGTTTCTTCAACCCAACTTCTGTATCAGTCTTGTCCCTATCAAGCCCTAACTCTGTTCATTGTTGGTCCATTTCTTGATGGGCTTTTGACTAATCAAAATGTCTTTGCTTTCAATTATACCCCTCAAGTGCTGGTAAGAATTGAACAACTGAAAGCTAGTCTTTCCACTCCGTCCTCCTCCTACTGTATCTGATTTCCTGGTTTCTGAGATATCTTTCCTATCTTGTGTTGCAGTTCTTCATTGTTTTGTCCTGCCTGATATCGGTCTCTGTAAACTTCAGTACATTTTTGGTTATTGGAAAGACATCTCCTGTAACCTATCAGGTCCTTGGACATCTGAAAACATGTCTAGTTTTGACATTTGGCTATGTTCTGCTTCGTGATCCATTTAGCTGGCGCAACATTCTGGGGATCTTTGTTGCTGTAATTGGAATGGTACTCTATTCTTACTATTGCACGCTTGAGACCCAGCAGAAGGCCAGTGAAGCATCTGCACAGCTGTCCCAGGTAGACGAATTCTTTTTCCCTTCTCTTATTTGCATGTCATGCACAGGAGTCTCTTTTGAACGGTCTATCACATATGTTAGATTTTTCACCCTGTTTGTCCTTATTTTTGTTTCTACATGTTGCTTCTATTCATCTCTATAATCCTGGTTGCAGGCGAAAGAAGTTGAATCGGATCCTTTATTAAGTGTCGAAAATGGAAATGGGATGCTAGGTGATGGTGGTCCAAAGGCCCCTGTGTGGGCTTCAAACAAAGACCTGCATGCATAAAACGTATTAGTCCTTATAATCCATATGCCCTAAGATGAAATTAAGCAAGACAAAGCTGATCCGGTGACGAAGATGTTGCTGGCGAGAGTTTTCCATATGTTGCATTTGCAATAGTTTACAGCTTGTACTGTAGAACTAGTCTCGAGTATTGAAGAATTTCCCTTTTCACTTTCTCATAGAATTTTTTATTATTATTTTTGTACGAATGAGGCATGGAAGATGAGTTTTATACCACAATTTGGTATTGCAAATGTATACCGTTATTACCTATACCATAAGAATATTCGTTATTGTTTATTAGTTAATGGTAAGTGAATCGTCCTTTTATGTTCAAATTAAAGTATAGCTTGTCTGTGGTGTTGACTTGCTATAGAAATCAAATCATTTCTGATTTCTCTAACCAAAATACGCTATTTCCTACTGACCTCCATCACTAACTACGGCAATGCTGCCGAGCAACTCGATTAGAGTTAAAACTATACAGTGTTCGAAGTTTGAACACAGTCTTTAAGTGACATACAAGGTCATTTTTAGAACGATTAATGCTATATACGTTTATGTATGGGGCAATGTATTATCATCATTATTATTAGGTCAGCTATAAAATCCATGAATTATTATACAAAAATTCACCAACTTTATGCGACATTTTTAAAAATCCTTTTTTTTCAAAGACGAATTCATACGACTAGTTTTAATGGACTGAAAAAAGGGAATGTATTTTTAATTCTCCCCAATAAAGAAAATATTGGGAGGGAAACATAATTGCGAGAAATACGAGGGTCGAAAATGGAATTTTGTTTTAACTTTGGGGTCCTCACTATAAACACTCATCTCTAAGACGCGGTGACTGTATCACATTACATTGTGTCACCCGGAGAGCTAGTGTGTGTGTGTGTGTGTGAGAGAGAGAGAGAGAGAGAGTGGAGAAAAGCTTAGTTGAAGATGGCACTTGGAAGTCTGAGCCGGAGAACCATAGTTGGGATTGGTAGAAATGGAGGAGGAGGAGGAGGGTTAGGGTTAGGTTTCGTTCGTGGGTTACAGACCTTCACGTTGCCGGACCTGCCTTACGATTACGGGGCTCTGGAGCCAGCCATAAGCGGCGAGATCATGCAGCTCCATCACCAGAAGCACCATCAGACCTACGTCACCAACTACAACAAAGCCCTCGAGCAGCTCGACCAAGCCCTCTCCAAGGGCGACGCCTCCACCATCGCTAAATTGCAGAGCGCCATCAAATTCAACGGCGGAGGTTTCACTCTCATTCACTCTTTCTACTTTTATTGAGAAATTCCAGTATTCAATCCGGAAATGGAATTTTGTAATTAATGATTTCTGGGTATTTGTTTTGGAGCTAAGTGATTTTATTGGTTGTGAGAATTAACTGGTGTTTTCCCCCATTGAAGGTCATATAAACCACTCTATTTTCTGGAACAATCTTGCCCCTGTTCAAGTAAGTTACTTTCTCTTTTTAAGCAATCGTAAAATGTTTGTTTCATGGTGATTAAATCGAAATGCCATTTGGGGCTAGCTCAAGTGGTTGGGTGGGTGGGTGAGTGTGTGTGACTGGTCCGGGGTTGAAGTACTTGTATAAATTTGTCTTATATCTTTGAAAAAAAAAATGGGGATTAAATTGAATGAGTTGCGAAATGTTATGGCAGCGAGGAGGTGGTGACCCTCCGAAGAATTCGTTGGGATGGGCCATTGACCAGCAGTTTGGGTCCCTAGAATCGCTGATTCAGAAAATAAACGCGGAAGGTGCTGCTCTTCAAGGTTCTGGATGGGTGGTAAGTTCTCTTTTGATCCATTTTTCTCTGTGTTAATTGACCTCTGGTTCTGAAAACATGCCCTGTTTAGCGTTATTTTCAATTTGAATTGTTTGCAGTGGCTTGCTCTTGATAAGGAGTTAAAGAGGATTTCTGTTGAAACCACGGCAAATCAGGTATTGTTCACCATCAATTTCAGCTCTGCTATTCGAGTCATTGATCTGGTCACCTGTTTCATTGTTCTTACATGGCAATTGTTTGGGTTGCTTTTTTGCTTAATGCTGTCAGGATTGGGGTCGTTTATATATGTTAAACTTATTTGTTGTCAATTGAGAAGGAATGACTCATTGAACTCGGCATAATGTGTTCAGTTTTTTTTATTTTTTTGGTTGGAATCTTCTGTGCTTTTGCTTTATGGTCATTCTCGAGTTAGGAAATCTATACAAATTTTCCTTGTTTGTTGTCATGTTATTCTTTCAAAGGTTGTTAAAAAAACTTTTCAGAAAAATCTAGGCTACTGGGTGTTAAACAACTTAAGAGAATGTGGAAAACATTTGCATCTTATTGCTAATCGTATTGAAGTTGGATACTTGGTAACTGAAATGAGCTGGAGGCTCTTATATTTTGCTTTCAGTAACTGAATTGTACTAACTATTCGGCTGCATCAGCTTCTGCAAAGTTGTGGGTTGCTTGTATATCTTTTTGTTTGTCGCATATCTTTAAAGTATCTTGTCATTTATGTGTATATTAGATTTGCAACTATGGCATAGCTCTATGCTATCAATCTAGTTTTTTGAAATTCTTTCCTTCGTGATAAATTAGTCTTCAAATATTTAAGATGTGCAATAATTTATATTGGCTGATATAAACTTTTTGTAGGATCCACTTGTGACCAAGGGGTCGACTTTAGTCCCTCTGCTGGGAATAGATGTTTGGGAGCATGCTTACTACTTACAGGTGAATTCACTGTATATGATTTTTTTAACGCCGTGGTACTTGAAAAATTGTCGTTTCATGATTAGTTGACTATCTTGCCCTACTTACTAGATAAGATTTTGGAACTTCTATAAAACTATGCAAAACATCTGAACAGGCAGCTGAAGGTGTTGTAATAGGTTACCAACGGTGAACAAGTTTATTCTAGCGTCAATAACTATTTAATCAGTATATAACAAGTAGAATGTCGTGATGATGCAGTACAAAAATGTGAAACCTGATTATCTCAAGAACATATGGAAGGTTGTTAACTGGAAATATGCAAGTGAAGTTTATGAGAAAGAATCTCCTTGAGGCGAGAAACATGGTCACTGGGGTAACTTCTTAGATTTTGAACTGTGGGATTTACCAAAGTCTGCAGGAATAAGAACCATCTGTGTATATGGGAGTCCAAAAAGCTTTGATTAGATGCAGTGTATTTTGGTTGTTTTTGTGGTGTTTTTGCTTCTTTCAGCCTGTTGTGAATTACCCTTGACTTTCGAATAAAGACTTGTTTGTTGATGATGGTTAATCATGGGCTCAATATTGTGGAAACCTTGTTCCTTTCCTCGCCCTGAATTGTAAAATGTGAGCTTTGGACGTGGATAATCTGGTATAACAGACATTGATGCAGCCAAATGATATATCAGATTGACCTAAGTTGAGGAAAAATGAATATTTTATCCGACATTTAGACATTTATAAGAACGACAGGTCTTCTATGGATCATCAAATTGCACCTGAACCTGGTATTTTTTTTTTCTCTGTTATCGTTATTATATTTTTTTTCCCCTGAACCTCCTGGAGGCTCCCTTTGTAACCCGCATCTTGGAGGAAAAAAGATTGTGAAGAAAATGTCATGAAAAAGAGGAAACTATTTTTTCAAGAAGTTTATAGAATTTATTTTGACATAACTGGTTTTACTAATTAATGTGTCAAAATTTTATATACTAAAAAATAATGTCAAAACAAACTCCTGTCTTTTTTTTTTTAAAAT
The DNA here is from genome assembly GCA_002914805.1 of Parasponia andersonii. Classification (NCBI taxonomy): domain Eukaryota; kingdom Viridiplantae; phylum Streptophyta; class Magnoliopsida; order Rosales; family Cannabaceae; genus Trema; species Trema andersonii. The sequence continues at coordinate 58,012 of JXTB01000521.1, read as the reverse complement.
TTTTTTGTTTTAATCCGAATAAGAGAAAATGAAATTCCTTAAATTTTTTTTCCTTCTCTCCAGCTATCCGAGTTCCAAACGGTTGGCATTCCAATTTCCAAGTTGTTTCTTTACAAACAAAAAAATTACTATTATCTAAGGAATGCTGTAGTTTGATTTATACTAATTTCTACAAGAAGAAAGGACTCTTTTTCGAAAAAATAAAGAAAACAAATCTTCAAAGCATAGAACTTTTCTTAAAAGAAAAAGGAAAAAATATTACTATTACCTAAAGGAATGTTGTAGTTTGATTTATACTAATTTCTACAAGAAGAAAGGACTCTTTTTCGAAAAAATAAAGAAAACAAATCTTCAAAGCATGGAACTTTTCTTAAAAGAAAAAGGAAAAAGAAAGAGATAGACGGGTGAAAATTGAAGAAATTTAGTTGGAAAATTAATATTTTAAATTTGATTAAGTAGATATTTGTATTTTAAATTTTATATCTAAATATTTAAGTATATATATTTTTATATTTTAATTTTAATTAATATATTGAATATATAAATTTTTATATTTGTTATATAATATTTTATAATTAATATATACATATATGTTTTGAATATTTTATTATAATATTTAAAAAATATACATCTATTTAAATTGAGCTTAAAATTCGGTCATTTTACGGAAGACCCACGAAATTGGGGACATCAACCATTATAACTAAACTGAGAAGTTCAATTAGGAAAAAAATATATAAACAAATAAAATACTTTCTCTATCAAGAATAAATAAATAAAACAGACCCAACAAAAGCCAACCCGACCCATAGCAAGCCCAAGCCAGAGCCCAGTGAAACCCTAGTGGTCAAGTATATATTTGAGCCGCCCTCATATTTACCACTGTCCAGTTGTTCCTTGAGCAAAACCCTAGCGAGGCAGCCGAGGCATTTGTTGCTTAATCTGCAGATCTGAAGGTTTAGGGTTAAGGACCCAAAAGATCACCCATCAACATGGTAATCTTTCTCTGCTCAATCTCTGAAACAGAACTCTTCTCATATATTAATTCTACAATGATGGTCAGTTCATAACAACTCCATGCTTCGTCTGTGTTTTTCTTTGGTTTTTGGCAGACTTTCAAGCGAAGGAATGGTGGACGTAACAAGCATGGTCGTGGCCATGTCAAGTTCATTCGCTGTTCTAACTGTGGCAAGTGCTGCCCTAAGGTAATTTCTTTAACGCCCTTTTTTTTTTTTCTGTTTGGTTGCTGTGAAAGTTTTGGATGTAGGAGAGAGATCAATATCCATGAAAATTAGTATGTGAAGAGAAGAACTGAAATTAATTGAACCCAGAACAAAATGCTTCGCTTTTCTTTCTCGAATATCTGAGAGCATGAGACTTTATTATTTGTTGAAATGGACTAGACTGATGATATGATTTATTGTTGCTCGTTTTTCCTTTTTATTTGGGTTTTTTTGTGTGTTTGCTCATTTGGGTACGTAATTCGAAGAATGGGTATTGCTTACTTTGTTTGTTGACCTTGTTTTTGGATTAATGTTATAGGACAAGGCCATCAAGAGGTTTTTGGTGAGGAACATTGTTGAGCAGGCTGCCGTTAGGGATGTTCAGGAGGCTTGTGTCTATGATGGTACTTCTTTTCACCTTTAGGCTCTCTCCATTTCTGCTTTGTCGTTATGGTTTATTTTATTTTATTTTGAAGCTATTTATTTTGTTTAATTAATCTTCCACCGGATATGCTTTTCTAGGTTACACCCTCCCCAAGCTGTACGCTAAGATGCAGTACTGTGTTTCTTGTGCTATCCACTCCCACGTTGTGAGGGTCCGTTCCAGGGAGAACAGGAGGATCCGTGAGCCTCCACAGCGTTTCAGACGCAGGGTATGTTTGTTACATTTGGGGTCTCATATTGTGTTTTTTCAATATCATTTCTGGTGTTTAATTGTCTCATGTTGTGTTTTGTCAATATCATTTCTGGTGTTTAATTCATTTTGCTGCTTAGTTATTGTTTTGTTTATGATGGAGGTGTATTGTCAAATTGGTTCTGCAAGATCCTTGTTATAAATTCCTATACTGTTCTATGACCTCTACAATTGAGATGTAGCATTTTTGTACAATGCTTGTTCATTTGAAACTTCAATTAATAGCCTTCTATCATATGGTATAGGTTTAGCCAACAACCAGTACTGAAGCTTTGTTTTGTCGAGAATTTTCTCGTGTATGTTGATGCATGAGTTTCGATAAAAGGGTTTTTGTAATGTAATTTTTTGATCATGTTAAAAAGGCCGTACCTGTTCTGGTAGCCTAAAATATTCCAAATTGTGTTTTGACGGACAGAACTAAGAAATAAGAGAAGTTTTGTTGAAAAATTTGTCAGAATTTTTCGGAGTACCTTTAGTTTGAACTTTGTTGCACATATTTACTTCCATAGGCTAAGGATACTTGTGTTCTGTGCTTTTTAATCAAGTTGAGGGTTCTTTGATCCTCTATCTGTCGACCCTTTGCAATCATGATCTTTTTTGTTTGTAACATCCGTAATATTTTGTATGTGCAGGAGGATTTGGCTAGGCCTGGTGCACCAGGCCAGAGTGGTCCACGCCCAGGAGGAGCCCCAGCTGCTGCTCGCACTTGAAAACATATGGGCATGCAATGTTCTTTGCTTCAATGCTTTGTGTTGAGGCTTTTGGTTCAGATGCTGCCCAATTTCATTTGCTCTTTTCATTTCTGAATGTGTTTCGACTATGAGGACTTTTACATTAGTGTCATGTGGATTTTGTTTCAGTTTTGCTAAGGAAAATTGAGAAGGTAGCCAGTTTATGCAAAAACCTTGGTGTTATTGTTATTGGTTAATGAAGGCAAATTACTACAAGTTCAATCTAGTAAATCTCCGTGGTATCATAATTTTGGTTTACGTTTCAATCGTTTTGCAGTGTATTAAATGTGAGAATGTATATACCGTTTTCCATTCTAATCGTGGTACCTTTTCTTCTGTGTTATAAAAGATACAATTAATCGATATACCTGGAGGGATATAAGGTTTGAATTTAGTGGGATAAAAGATTATACGCAGACTGGTAGGTGTTCCTTATTTGTAGCTCCCATTTACGTATCTGTATATTATAATATTATACTTATGACCAGACTCTTGCCGTGTTTGGAATTCCAAACAAATTTCATTGAGATCATTCTCTTTTTCTTTTGATTTCAGCAAGGCACAGGATTGTGAAAAACAGAACTTTTTGGTGTTGGAGGAATTTCTAATATAATTTTGCAATTTTTAAAGTTTTGACAATAATATTAAGAAAGAGCACTAGGTAAGACCAATTGAAAATGTTTGCTAAACAATATTAAGAAAGAGCGGTAGGCATACGAAGTGAAAATGTTATCCTCAGAAGAATATTAACTACAATATTTCCGTACTCTTTACAAACAAAGCCTAAAAATTTGGGATAGTGGGGAAGGAGAGGATTTGGATCGAGTCGTTGAAAGGAAAAAGAGGAAAGACAAAAGAGTAAAGAAACGTCAAGAATTTATGTATTTTTGGTTTATTTGACTTGATCCTAATCTACAAAAGCAAAAGAGGCTGTTTTACGTATCTTTACCTCTCTCCCTAAAAAGAAAAGGAGAAAGCAGATCACCGTGTGTACGTAAAAGTTCTAATAAAAGTAAAACAAGGAAGACGAAAGTGGTAAAACGATGACCGGTGAGCTGTCGTAAATCTTAACGTTAACGTGTTACACCTGTCCCAACTCCTAACCTCCGACGTCACTGGCAATGGCATAATACCATTTTGGCCTTTTCTTGTTTGGGATTTCGGCTGCTTTGCGTCGCGTCGAGGCAGACGAAGACAGACGTGTTAGAAAAACAGAGAGACAAGATACACATAGATAGATAGATAAAACAGGTTTCTCTCTTTCTATTAAGGTTTTTGATTCTTTATATTCCACATAAAACGATTAAAGATAGTGCTCTTTTTATGTGAACCCATTACTCATTCCACCGCCATAACCACAACCCCCATTTTGTTTCGGGAACTTAACCAACCACGGTACTAAAATACCATCACTCTTAGAAAAGAAGTTTCAGGGTATTGGGTCTCTGTATTTTGTGGTTTTGGTTTGAAACTTGAGTTCTTGAATAGCTTTTATGTATACATTTTCGCTTTGGTAGTTTTTGTCTTGATTTGATATGATGGGAGATCTCCAAGTTTGTTCCTTACCGAGTCAAAATGGCGTGCTTTTTGGTGAAAAACGCGTGTACCCATTACAGTCCTCGTCGTCGCCATTGCTAGCATCGAACCCAGAACCCGCTTTGATTAGCTCCGAGTCTTGGGATAGAGCTGAGACGATGACCCAAGAGATTGTTTCTAGGATTCAGCCCACTCAGGTCGCGGACCAGAAGAGGAGGGACATTATTGAATATGTCCAGAGACTGATTAGATTTTATACTGGATGTGAGGTAATGAAACTATACAAATGCTCGTCATATGTGCATCTTTATCTTTGGTTGTATGTAGACTCCATGCAATATCACATCTTTTATGGAAGTTTGAAGACTTGATTGATAGTCTTTTACAACTTTTACTTTTGTAACTGAAATGGGGTTTCGTTTGGTCTTGAATTGTATATATATGTGTGCGTCTGTATATATTTTTCCGTTTTTTGAGAAATATAGCATGATATTCTTGAGGTGGAATGTTGCTTGAAGGACCGGATTATGGACTGAACTCACCTTCCTCTAGCAAGATTGAAGATTGACACATCCTTTGATTTCTTGAAGTTCGTCTACTTTATTGAATTGCTTACATGTGTTGAGTGTGGGTTTCTTTTTTGTCAAATTCGCACAGGTCTTTCCTTACGGATCTGTTCCACTAAAAACTTACCTTCCTGACGGAGATATAGATTTGACAGCCTTTAGCCATGCTAATGCTAATGATGCCATAGTTTCTGATGTTCATGCTGTTCTGAGGGGAGAAGAGCATAATGAAGCTGCTCAATTCAAAGTGAAGGAGGTCCATTGCATTGATGCTGAGGTTCTTCCATGCCTGATCCTTACTTTGAAACTTCAATCTGTTCAGTTGCGAATATTTTCAGTACTACATAGCATTAGAGTTGCAGTGTTTGCGTGTATGTATGTCCCTGTAATATTTGCATCTTTTTGTTGCTGGTATCTCTTTTCAAAAGCTTTTTGTACGCAATTTTTTGGTGTCTCTGGTTCTCATGGAAATGCATTGTTATGGGATAAAATTTTTTGAGATCTTTAACTTATTTGTGGAAGACATGCTGAATTGTATTCATAATAATGCAGCATATTGTCAATTGTAAATGCTCCATACTATTTGCAGGGTTATGCTTTATCTTCCCTACCATGGATGAATAATAACCTTCTTTTTGTTCTTTTTTACCTTCATGATATAGGCTAACTAATATAAGAGTTAGCTTGTGCACAACAGATCTTTGAAACTACCTCTTTTTGGCTCTCTATCTTGAAATGTTTGTGTTGGATATTTAAAATTTATTTCAATGCAATTTGTTTTTTTGTTTCAAGTATCCTTTTGCATTCTTATGAGTTGAAGCAATGGTCTTTTGCATTTCAATCTTTAGTTAAGATTCAAAAGATTTTGTCCAGCGAAAAAAATAAAAAAATGTGCGAGCATCGTGTATGATGGAACTCAAACTCAAGCACCACTTTCAAGATAAATCTTGTAGGTGCATTAATATGTAATTCTTCTCATGCATTACTGTTTATCTCTTAAATTTATTATATATAATTTTAATGTCCACTCTGATTGAAGAAGTCTACATGCATGAGAGATGTTAATTTGGCTTTAGTTGATCTACATCTTAAAGTTGCGGGGTTTATGTGGCAGGTTAAGCTTGTTAAATGCATTGTAGAGGACGTAGTTGTAGATATATCCTTCAATCAGTTAGGAGGACTTGGTACACTCTGTTTCCTTGAACAGGTATGATTTCTAATTTCTCTTCCATGCTTTTTTCTCACAATGTTGCAGACCCTGGTTTATTTATTTCCTACTGTTTCCTTCATCTCTAGAAGCTTGGTTTTGTTACTATGGCTCCAAAATGTGTTTGACGACTCTATTCTTCGTTTCAACTAATAAATAAAAAGTATCATAAAGTTCACCATGGGTTCACATACCGATGCTTCTATTGTAATGCCATATGCAGGTTGATCGGCTTACAGGAAACGATCATCTTTTCAAACGCAGCATTATTCTAATAAAAGCCTGGTGCTTTTATGAGAGTCGTATCCTTGGTGCACCCCACGGTTTAATTTCAACATATGCTCTGGAAACATTAGTCCTCTACATTTTCCATCTGTTTCATACTTCCTTGAAATGCCCTTTTGCAGTATGTTCTCATGCAAATGAAACTTTTACTTTGGCAAAACCATGGCATGGGACTAGCCTTATTGTGTTTCCTTTGCTGCAGGTTCTATATAGATTTTTGGATTACTTCAGCAAATTTGATTGGGAAAACTATTGTCTGAGTTTAAAAGGACCAGTATGCAAATCCTCCCTGCCTGATATAGTGGGTAAGGGACATCCTGTTTTTGTTTGTTTTGTTGGATGTCTTCAATATTCATCTCTCTCTCTCTCTCTGTGCAGCCGAAATTCCAGGAAATGAGATGGGTGATCTACTGCTGACCGAAGAATTTCTCAGAAATTGTCGGGATATGTTTTCTGTTTCATCCAATGGGCTTGAGACAAACTTGCGAGTATTTCCTATGAAGCATCTTAATATAATTGATCCACTAAAAGAAAACAACAACCTTGGCCGTAGTGTCAATAGAGGTATGCTCTCTCTCTCTCTCTCTCTCTTGTTACTATGTTAAGAGTTTTTTTCGAGTTCTCCAAAGTCCAACCACAGGTTTGTCTCCATTTTAATTTCAAGATTTATGAATTTTCCTGTGGTGATATTGACTTTTTTCAGGCAATTTCTATCGAATACGCAGTGCTTTTAAGTTTGGGACTCGCAAGCTGGGCTGGATTCTTTCATTATCTGGAGAAAGAATGGCAGATGAGCTGAAGAAGTTTTTCGCTAATACTTTGGATGGGCATGGAAGCAATTGTTCGAAAAATATGGTAGATTCTACCCTTGCTTCTGGTGTCAAAGTTTCTGAATATGTGGCCGATTCATTACGATCAGAACCCTTTTCTGAAAGAAAGAATTTTACAGAACTGACTGGTTGTTTTAAAATAAAAGGAATAGATGTTGTGTCTAGCCTTAGAAACAAACCAGAGAGACACTATTTAAAAACAGTCTCCCCCCAGTTTGTGCACCAAGTAGTCCATTGTCTTGATGGAGAAGTCAAACAGCCAGCAGCTTCTGGAATTTTAGATACAAGATGTACAAATGACTCTTCTGGTTGCTTTCCTGTTGGTAGGTGCTTGAGCACTTTAGTCCCAGTGCGTTCTCGCCATCATTATTGTATCTTGCCACTGCAAAGCAGAAACCGAAAGACTGATAACTGTGGCCCTTGTGAGGAAACACTGGCTGAGTATTCTGCTACTGATGATGAGATGAGTTCCAATTGTCCATTGGAACAAAGAAAGAAGCACTTAGGTGCCAATGATTTAGCTTGCTCATGCATTAATATGGGAGATAAGGCACTTATTGATCCAACAGTCTTGACTGATGTTACTAATGTCTTGAAAAATATGGATCACAAAGATAAAGATAATGCTGGCATCTTTGGAACCTCTGAAGCTTTAAAATTGTTATTGGATCTTGGTGGGGATTATGATAGTCACTTTAGGAACCTGCATTATGGTCAGCTTTTCCTAGTGTATGCCAGATCGGGACTTGCTTTTACCAGTCCCCTGTCACCTCTGCTACAGAACAAGAATTTATGGGAATCTGTTTGTAAATTTTCGCAGTTTTTGCGGAATGTTAATCCTCGAAGTAGTAGAAATGGCGTTGCTTTTGGACCACGTTCTGCAAATAATTTCAGCGTTGGGGAAGAAAATAGAAAACCACGAGGAACGGGGACGTACTTCCCTAAAATGGTATTGAGTTTTCTATAGAAGACTAGTTTTATAGCTGCAATCACATATTCGTTTGAAGAATCAAATATTGTGCACCAAATTCATGTGGCAATATCTGAATCACTCACTTTTAAGGTTTTTGGGATCACACTCTTTTAAGTAAGGTTGATTTTTTTCTCTTTCCTAAAATGAAAAAGGCTGATTGGTTTGGTTAGAAAGTTGCTACATCAGTTGATGCACAATATTTAGTGTAAGATATGTTGTGTGAGCATTACTTATATTTGAATCATGGGGTCTTAGCTTTGGTGGTTTAGTTGTCAGAAGAATCAGTCATGTGGGATTGCAGTCCAATTAATTTTCTAGTATGATTGCAATGATCTCATAGTGGTGCTCGTATATTTGCAGAATTTTCGTCCCTATAAGGATAGGCGATTGCGTGTAAAGGAATGGAGTCCAGTTCTTAGAGCTTTTGTGCCATTGCAGACACATGCTGAGAGTACCGGCTTAGATATGGCCCCCGATGAGCTCAGCACATCCGTGGAATGCAAGCATGAGCTCTCACAAGCTGAGTACCCAGTTCTAGGCAGTCGAAATTCTGGATCATCAGATTACTACCAATCAAATCTTTCAGCATGGGAGTCTTTCCACAGCAACACTTCCTCCCGCCCTTCTGAGAAGCTTGACAACACAACTTCATGCCCCCAGATGACATGGACAGGATCCTTGCCTGAAAGGATCAATCCACCAGATCATGGAACCTTACACCATCAGGGCTCTCCTTTAGTTCCTGTGGCGTCTGCCATGCCGAATTCTCAACCCTTATCAGCCAGCTGTCAGGCAAGGTAATAGGACGTAACTATTAACTTGTGATACTTTCTGCTCAATTGAGGCTTTATGTTTCATTTTCAGGAGCTCTTTCTGAAGTCCTTTCTTTCTGTTTGGTTTCAGTCTTAAAGAGCAGGCATATCATTTGAAAGATGAAGATGATTTTCCTCCCCTCTGCACCATCTGAGCTGCCTTAGTAGGATGGTCATTACTTGGAAGAATTAACACTCTCATAATATTTATCAGTGCCAATGCGCTAGCCACCGGTAATAACTGGTTCACCCCAGTTTTGTTGGTGGTGTAGATGTAGAAAATGCTCATGTATAGTCCTTTTGTCACATTTTCATTTTCCTTTATGTATCTCTAGGCAGCTTTCCTAGTGTTGGGTACATGTATAGAGGAGTAATACATAGAGTAGACTGAATGAAATGAGCTCACAATCATATTTGTAGTACTAAGCAGTATGTAGAAACAGTTTGTCAGATGACTTTTTGATGGTGGTAACTCGTTCAATTTACAGCTATACTGAAAAGATTTTGATTACTTGGTGTTTTTTGTTTCTTTTTTCTTTTTTTTTTTTTTTTTTTTCCCCCCTGGTGTTATTCGTGAAATGAATCATGGCGATATTTTTTTTTAATCTGTTGAATGGAGACTTTATCCTCGGAATAAAGGCCGAGTAAGGAAAGAATAAGGAAAAATTTCGGTGACACTATCATTTATGTCAAAATTAGAATGACATAACGGAAAGAAAACATAATTACAGTAATAATGGAGCCTTTCCTCTCCCTAGTCATTTCCTCAGTTTGTATTAAGAAACAGGTCACTATCCAAGCTCTCTCTCTATACCTTCTCTTCTCTCTTAAAAAAAAAAAAAGAAAAAAAAAAACCTCTGCCACTGCTCTCATCTTCCGTGATCTCTCTCCTGACATCTCTTGAGAATGATAGATTTTTTTCTATATTCTTTTAGTTTTCTAATAAATCCAGATCTACATCTGATTTATACTACTATTTTGGTTTGGATTTTATTTATCAGATCTTGAATCTGAGATTTTTTTTCTTTGATTTTGATCTATTAGGTAATTTAATTTTTTTTTTTTCAACAAGCATATATCTCGTTTGGTGTTGGAATTATAATTTACCTCGCCAAAAACGCAATTTAGGAATAAGTGAAGACAATAATTTGCTAGTGGTCCTTATTATCTTTTTCTCTTAGAAAAATATGATAACTCATTTCACTTTTCGTTTCCATTCTTTGAGAAATTTGAAATTATAATCTGTATGTTTGTACTATAATTAAAACTCTTTTGTTTCGAGTAATATTATTCCTTTGAAGAGCTTGTTTCTATTAAAAATCGAAATGATAAACAACACACCATTCACTAGCTAAATTAGATTTTTGAATTTTGACCATAAAGAAAATTTAATTTAAATAAACGAAATAGAAATTAATTGATTAATTGAAATAATGACGTAACTAAAATTTTTGGACATGATCTACTCATAGAGCTAAATTTAATGGCTCAGAATTCATCCAAATTTGTTTGGAAATTGGGATCCATTCTTTTCTCTTTATAATTTTTTTTGAAATGATTTCTTTCCATCAAATTTAATCCAATGGTTTATAAGCAAACAGTTCTATTGACACATTTTAAGGCTCTCTAACTCCCCAAAATATTTATTGGTTTTGATTTTTGAAGGACATAATTCTTTTTTGGATATATAATGTATAAAAAAGGAATCTAGCAACAAGCACCAGTGGTCTAGTGGTAGAATAGTACCCTGCCACGGTACAGACCCGGGTTCGATTCCCGGCTGGTGCACTTGAGCTGTGACGAGTACCTAGCGCTAGGTGTGATGGAGGGGTTGTCTATCACTACCGTCCGATGCCTTTGGACGATATATATCAGCGCTTCTGAGCTCCTTTATTACATTTTCTTACTTTCTTTTTCCCAAATTTTAAAAAACCAAAGAAAATCAGCTCTATGTCTCTTGGAAGTCTTCTTTATATGAGAAATCCTACTTAAAAATCTAATAATTCTTCGGCATACTACTTATTTTTTTCTTTTAAATTAAAATAACAACCAAAGAAAATCAACACTTTGTCTCTTGGAGGTCCTCTTTATATGAGAAATTGTACTTAAAAATCTAACAATTCTTCGTCAACCTAAAGTGTGAAATTAGGCTCGATATTTATATATATATATATATATATATATATATATATAATCCAATAAGTATTTTTTTTTACTTATCTATAGGTATTATTTTGCACAATTAAAATTCATCACACATGTCTTTTTATGATAAAAAGTGGAGAGAGAAAAATATTAAATAATGAGTTTTTATTTTTATTTTTTTTTCTAACGATCCAAATTATAATAGTTGTTGGATAATGATCTAACGGTTAAAAAAAGAAATACATATAGATAGGTAAAAAAAATACCTATTGGATTGGGAACTTATATATATATATATATATATATATATATATATATATATATATATATATACATGGATGGTACTAGGAATACCAAAATTTTTACCAAATTTTTAATACTAACAGGTATTTTTTTTTGGGCGGTTGGAAAAAAAATGCACTAATTAAATAATGACAATTCATATACTATGAGTATTGGTATTAAAAATTCGATACAAATTTTAGGATACTTAGTATTATTCATATATACGTATATAATTTGTCTTGTATCTCACCAATACCTAGTTTTTCATTTTATCTAATAATTTTTCGTCATACTATTTTTTTTTTCTTTTCTCCAAATTAAAACGACAACTAAAGGAAATCAACACTTTGTCTATTGGAGGTCCTCTTTGTAGGAGAAATTGTACTTGAAAACCTAATAATTCTTCATCATACTAAGGTGTGAAATTTAGGCTCGATATATATATAAAGGTTCCCAATCCTGTAGGTATTTTTTTTGTTTTTACTTATCTATAGGTATTTGTTTTTTAGCCATTGGATTATGATCTAATGGTTATCATAATTTGAGTAATTGAAAAAATATATATATATATATATACACATTATTTAATACTTTTATCTGTCATTATTTTACCATGAAAAGACATGTGTGACTAATTTTAATTGGCCAAAATAATATCTATGAATAAGTAAAAAAAACCTATTGGATTGGTACCTAAATATATATTGCCTTATATGTCAACAGTACTCAATTTTTTGCCTTATATATTACCGGTACTCATTTTAATAATTTAATAGCTCCTAAATCATACATGTTATATCACTTTGCCCCCTGAATTATTAATGTACATGGTAATAGTCACTGAATTATGTAATTACCATAATAATGATTATTTTGTCACAAATTCTTAAATATTTAGTTGAAATAAGTCATTATAGAGCATAAAGTTTAATAATTGTAGTTAAGAATGAGATTTTAGTTTTTAACTTACACAATAAAGTACCAAGACTTATGCAAGTATTGTAGTAATGACTATTTTTTTCACAAACTATTAAATTTTTAACAGAAATGAGTTATATATAAAGCGCACAATTTAGTAATTATGGCTAAAAATGATATTCTGACTCGTAGAAATAAATAATATAAATTATATATTTTGTTCTTGACTATTTTTTATTAAAAAAATAACAATTTATGACAAAGAAATCATTGATGTAATAATTGTATAATTCATGAGTCATTAGTGTGGGACCCGTTCCCAAATCATACACCACATGGACAATTAAGTGGTAGAACAAGTCACAAGTAGGGCCCACCGTCCGACATGTATCAAGAGTGACTAGCTAAAGGCCACGCGAGTCGTACATGATACCACATCGGCCATTGGGCTGTCCGAGATTAGGGCTGAACCCATCCCAGACCCTGGATAGACTCGGCCCAGTCCGATTCTCACCTCGACAGCTGGGGGGTCGGAAGCCCCAAGGGTCTTCCACCAGAATACAATGGAAAGCAACTCACAGCTCCAGACCCAGACAGAGCATTTAATGCGATCCTGAGTAGGTGTGCGCGGGGGGCAAGCCGTCCTGACAGAACGGCGATTTGTCCAAATCTCACCCCTGACAGACTCGAGCCATAAGAGACGGCGGAAATCAGGCTACAGCGGTACAGCAGAGATCACGGTAATTACGGCCCGTGACCTCTGGAAAAAGTCTGGAAGAAAAAGGTACTCGGTCCTGAGATTGTAAACCGGGTGGTACACAATTTCAGGACTATACATATATAAGCCGTGCGTTCCTAAAAGGGGGCATGTACGCTTACAAAAAGAAGTATATAAAAAAACTTACGAGTAAGAAATAAATATATACTCATATAGAACTAAATCCTTGCTACCCTGAATTAAAGAAAGACCACTGACTTAAGTATCGGAGAGTCTTTGCAAGTGGTCACCCCTGCCTCTCCGACCCTGTCTGGAGTTCAGAGCACTTTGGGATAGCGAGAACACGTGGACAGTTGGAGAATACAACATCAGCGGTTCAGAGATACGTGGACGGCTGGTGAGAAACCGCTCCAACAATTAGATTGAAAATTCAAGAAACTAATATTATATTTAACCCTATATTTTATGTTCGAACCTACGGTATACATTTACACTTTACAGTATGAACATGAAATATATACCCGTTTTAGGTATAGATGACTTTTATTCCTGTGGTACACATTTCTCAAAAAAAAAAAAAAAACATGTAGAAATCTATTTTAAAAAAAACACGCATCTACGTAAAATTGCTTAATAAAAAGAGTATTTATGTACTTTTTCAACTCAAGGTCCCCTACCAACCAGACCACGTGTTTTTGACCTCACACATATCAACCATGTAATCTAAACAAGGCCCACTAATTGGCCACTATGATTGGGTCAGGTGGGTGGGACCCTATCAAAACAAAGTCGTTTTTGGAGGCACTAGGATTGGTGCCCCTTTTTTTTTTTTTCTTGCGTACCCTTAATATCGGATTTAATCAGTAACACCCATTTTCCCACACCATCACAAATTCTAATTTCTTGGGCCACCTCAGATGACTAAATTCAGTTCATCTGTCCAAATCAAGTCCCTCAAAGGGAGTTTCCATCACTAAGAGATGGCAAGTATGATTTGTCTCTCATAATTTTAATTTATATGAGAAAAAGAACTTCAATTATTTGCTCCAAATAATCATGTATTAGTTTAAATCAAAAATTGAGATTATGAAAAAAGAGTACAACATATATACCTCATTACTAGTAAAATGATAAGTGTCAACGACAATTCACTGTGACCAAATATTGGCTACTTCAAAGTGATATGTAGGATGTAACAACATAAAACATCTTCTCATAGTGTTATTGGCTGAAACAAAATAATTGAGATTAAATGATTAACTTGGTGGTGCATGCTTGGTCTCCTGTTTAATAAAGCTCGTGGCTGCTTAAGTACTTGTTTGAAGCTGCACATAAAAAGTATACGAGACAATCATTACATTGTTTATTTTTTTTCAATAATTTTTTGGTGTGCATGAATCCAATAAGTACTTCTTAATTGGACATTTCTTGTTGAGTTGGACTAATTTCATAGTCGTTGATTGAATTGTTATATGTATAGACAAAAAAGGCCATGTGGTACACATTACATAATACAAAAACATGTGGCTTAATTTTATTTAAATATTCTACAGTCCAACTTTGGGAGAGTGACATTCATAATTAACTTTAATAATTGAACTACAAACCCACTAATTATTGTTTCAATCTAGTGTTTTGTTATTGATTGGGTTCAACATAGTAAATATAAGAAGCTTAATTAGCTTTCCCACTTTAGGCATCCTAAGGTAGGTTTGTTTGTTTGTTTGTTTTTTTTTTGTTTTTTGTTTTTTAAGAGTTATTTGTAGGAAAAAAATTAGTCTTTTTATAAATTTAAACATATTTTTTGATTTATGTAAAATTATATTCACATTTTAAATTTACACAAATTTGTATTTTTATATATAAATAAATTAACAAATTTTTCATTAAATACAGAATTTGAATTAAAAATAATATTATTTTTGATGACTAATATAAAAAATATATTAAAAATAACTTAAATTATTTAGCACAAATCACTTAATTTATAAAAGATATAAATTTAGAGGGATTAAAAATATAAAATTATAATTTTACATAAATTAGAACACGTGATTAAAATTATAAAAAAGTCATACTTTAAAATATTTTTTTTGCATTTTTTTAATTTTTATTTATCCTATATTAATTTGTTATCGATGATAAACAGAGGGGGTGCATCAGTGGGAAGACGGCATATATAAAAGTCCACTAAATGCATTTATTATTGCTGAATGAATATTCGTGTATTTTTTTAATCCAATTGCTAACTTTTAAAAATAGGCAATCTAACTGGCCTTGAACTGTTCCACCAAAAAAAAAAAAAAAGGTATATAGTATCTTTGGGGTTGATTGGTCAATGAAGAGCTTAATTTGTCCCAATTAGAGACACGTTAGACAAAGTAATTGAGGTCATATCAAAGATTTGTCTATAAAATAAAGGGGTTCCAATATATATATATATATATATATATATATATATATTTATGTGTGTGTGCGTGTGTAGAGATATATGTATATATATAAAAGTTGGAACTTGAAAAATAAAGTATTGGATAAGAATAAAATAAGTGGAGGGGCCTTTTTTTTGTGCTTGAAAAAGATTATTGAGAGGAAATTTGAAAAGGAGAGGTGTATTTTTTTTTTTTTCAAACCACTACTAAGTAGCTTGGTAGAATGAGAGATTGTGTTGATGATGTACCTATGATCCACAGTCGTTTAATGCTGCTCTTCCATGCATTCAGTTCCATCTCCCACTAATTACAATCTCAATCAATTAAAGCAGAAAATTAAGCTAATTGTAGGACACAATTCTTAAACTTAATCTCAAGAGTTTCTCTAAACCATGCACACATTATTTGTATGGAGCCGTGATTTGTTCTTAGTTTCATTTTTTTTTTCCCGTGTCTATTAAGTGTATACATGTATATATTGATGTATACGTATCATAATGCAACACTAAGAATATATTGTAAATGTATAGTTACGTGCTTCTTCATGCAAAATTATGGATGTGTTGCGTGTTTCTGTGAAATATGCCCTTTAATCCAAAAGTTTGATTTGGATTCGAATTCCTTTCCATTTAAGTAGTATACATCCCCATAAGATCTACTTGTAAATTGCTTGAGAAATAATATTCCGTTTTCACAAAAATGAAAATTTCATACTTTCCCCGCTGTTTTGGTATCGTTTCAGAAAATTTAAACTGTCTATTTTTTTTTGCCCCCTGCTGAAAAATAGGAAGTTCGAAGATTATTACGTTGTCAGAGTACTGGCAGTAGCTTTATGGAAACCTTTTATATATATATATATGTATATATATATGCGTGTTATGTGTATCACTCTTGGTCAACAACACAAAACGGGACAAAAAATTTATGTAAGCACAACTATATCTTTGACAAACTATATATAACAACTTTCTTGGATAACTCAAACTCCTAGGAAAAACTTTTATCTCATCTCCTTTGCTAAATCGGTGGAACTTACCTAGGTTACAATATTGAACAAATTGGTTTTAAATTAAAAGGTAAAGTCAACATAAGTTGGAGCTGCGCAATTCTTTAAAGCTATAATTAATTTAGTTTTAATATACTTGATAGAATTTGTCTTCCATTAAAAACCCCTAGATTATACGTATACCCTAGTAAGTAGTAACGTTACAATATAAAACTTGAGCAAAAACAAGCCAAAAAAGGACGAAGTCAAAAGAAACCATAGGCTGCAACAAGCAATTGTGGTGAAGTTATTTCAGGGGTGAGGGGAAAAAATGTATGAAAAAGAAACCAATCATAAAACTTATCAATAAACCAAAATAAAAGAAACTAAAAATGCGTTTAATTTATATTATTCGTATCTAGAAATGACATTTACATGTAAAGTTAGAAGGATAAATATTCTTCTAACTTTCTATATAAAAATTATTTCTAAATTTAAAAAATAAAATTCGAATTCTATACTAAACACGTCCTAAATTTATGAGTTAAAATTAATTATGATAAACCTTATAAAATGTTATTATTCTTTCCAATATAGAATAATGAAAAGAAAGTTGAAAATCATAAATTCTTTTTCAAATTAGAAATCTTTAGCTTTTCTTTTAACGAATAAGACTTAGTCAAAATAATGAAAAGAGTAGAGATTAAAAAAAAAAGTGATTACAATCATTATTTTTAAGAAAGAAGCAGTCGAGCTGCTATGGCAAAAGCAATACGTAATTGGACGCAACGATGAGGAGGCTAAAAGAAGTTAGATAGTGCCACCTATATGTTGATAGTGGGGTCCACTCCACTCTCGTAACATTATATTATATATGGTACACGGTTCCGTCCCTATCTCTCTGGTAACTTCTCTATATTCTCTCTAGTAATTTGGTTTTGGTTTTACATTAAAAAAAAACAAAAAAAGACTAATAAAAAGATCACCATACTGATACATCAACCTCCGGCGAACCAAAAATATCAGAAGAAGAATCTCTCTCTCTCTCTCTCTCTCTCTCTTATCAGCTCTTATCCACCACAAATGGTTCCAACGAAGCTGCGCGGCCAAAGATTCTTTAAGTTCCGTAACACTAACACCACCACGCACGTCTAGTAACACATACTCGTTTTGCCTAGTCATCTTCTTATTCATTTTTGATACTCTCTCTTTTTTTTTTTTTTTTTTTTCCTTTGGGATTTCCCAAACTGTCCCCGCAAGCTCCCCAAACTCGTTCATCATTTATTCATTAATATAATCCCATATAACAAAGTTGTCTTAAAGCTTCGGTGGAGTCGTCACAAATTATTGTCGTTGTCGTTTTCAAGTGTTTTTTTTTTTTTTTTTGGGTTGGTTTAGTTGTCGTCTGGGATTGAAAGAAAGTTGCCTAGATGGTTGGTAAGAACTACGACGTCGTACGCTTGGTTGTAGTGGGGATGGGTTGGATCATGCTCCGGATTGACTACTCAAGGCTCTTCTGGCTTCTCTTTGGTGTTTTCTCTTATGAAAATCACGAGGGAAAGCCTCGGATTTAATTTTATTATCAACTTAGATTACCTTCTTTCTAATTAATTCTGCCTTATCATTTCACATAAATTAATATTTTAATTAACAAGATCTTTTTAAAAATCTTTTTTCTTAAATTTGAAAAAAAAAAGACGTTGGGAGAACAAAACAACAAATATGTACAAGAAGAAGCAGCATCATCTTGGTGGAGATGATCAAGACGAGGCAAACCGCAGCGCGTATGTCGAAACTGATCCCACTGGTCGGTACGGTCGGGTATGTCGTTTTAACATTTCATAGTCTATGTATGTATAATATGTGTGTTACAACGTTTGACTAGTACTTGTGTTTTGCTTCAATTATTATTCCATGAAAAATAATATAAAATATGTGTATGTATGTTATTGTATTAATTTGCAATTTTGGGAATTTAAGTTGTATAATGTTCTGTGTTGTAGGAAGGTAAATGCATCAGAGCATCCTAAGTTGAGATTAGTAACAAAAAAGTAGTAAACATGTTCGTAGATTATAGAGAATTATTTTTTTATTAAGTATAATTTGAGCGGTTAGTGATGGAATTTTAAGTCCCAACAATCAGAACCATGGTCTTGTCCTTGATTGATTTTGTTGCATTTATCTGCTTTTTTGTTCTTGATTTCTTATTTCTATGTGTTTATCATGTATTCAACATATATTTATATATATATATATATATATATATATTTGAAAAAAAGGTGGAAAAGTCAGATGAAGGTGCAGAAAAGATACATATAATTAGTGGGCATATAGAATTGTATTATATAGTTGTGTTTTGAGTGAGTGATTGAGTTTTTAGTTTAGTAGTACTTGCCATCTGGGAGCTATAAAGTAGACATTCTTAAGGTAATTATAGCCTACAATTCAATGATTAGTGTTGCACTATACAACTTCTTAGTGGCAGAGTTAACTTTCTATTTTTTTTTTTTTTTAATTTTCTGAATGAAAATTCCCAAAAGATTGAAGAAGTTCTTGGAAAAGGAGCAATGAAAACAGTGTACAAGGCCATAGATGAGGCCCTTGGGATGGAGGTGGCATGGAGCCAGGTCAAACTGAATGAAGTCCTTCGATCACCAGACGATTTACAGAGACTCTACTCTGAGGTTCATCTCCTCAGCACTCTCAACCATGACTCCATTATTCGATTCTACACATCTTGGATTGATGTTGAACAAAGAACTTTCAACTTCATCACCGAAATGTTCACTTCCGGGACCTTAAGAGAGTAATATTACTCATATATATCCCTTATTACCAAACACCGTTTTCATGTTATGATAAGAACCCCTTTTTTTTTTTTTTTTTTTTTTTTTTTTTTAATTATCTGCTTATTATTGCAGATATAGAAGGAAATACAAACGAGTGGACATCGGGGCCATTAAGAACTGGGCGCGTCAGATTCTAAAGGGTCTTGTTTATTTACATGGTCATGATCCTCCTGTAATTCATAGAGATCTCAAGTGTGACAACATTTTTGTAAATGGTCATCTTGGACAGGTCAAGATTGGTGATCTTGGTCTAGCTGCAATTCTTCGTGGCTCCCAGTCTGCTCATAGTGTTATAGGTACTACTACTACTTTTTAAAAAATTTAAGTGCAATATGAAGAACTTGTTTCTCTAATTGTGTAATTTTTTATTTTAATTTCTTTGTCATGTTCTACTTAATATCTTAGGCACTCCGGAGTTCATGGCACCAGAATTATATGAGGAGGATTACAATGAACTAGTTGATGTCTACTCATTCGGGATGTGTGTTTTGGAGATGTTTACTTCTGAATACCCTTATAGTGAATGTACAAATCCAGCTCAAATTTACAAGAAAGTGACCTCGGTAAGCTGGAAGAATTGATGTTAACGAATAAGATCATATGGTAGAACCTTTTTACTTGAGTACCAACATGCCACTTCCCTCTCTTCAGGGGAAGCTGCCAGCAGCATTCTACAGAGTTCAAGACTTGGAAGCTCAATGTTTTATTGGGAAATGCTTAGTCAATGCTTCAAAGAGATTATCAGCAAAAGAATTGTTGCTTGATCCATTTCTTGCCTGCGATGATGACGAGATCGAATCTCTAAGTGGAAAGCTTGCGAGCCAGAAACCATTTCTGAATGACAAAGAAATGGGGAAATTGAGATTGAGTGATGATTTACCCCGGAACAATATGAAGATCACAGGGAAGCTGAATCCTGAAGATGATACCATCTTTCTCAAAGTTCAATTTGCTGATAAAGATGGTACTTTCCAAATAATAATAATCCGTGTTTGTTCATTCCTTCAATCCAAGTTCAATAGATTCTAATGGTGATGACAATTTATGTACATTTCTTTTTTCTTTTTTCTTTTTTTCCTTGCCCTTGAAGGTTCTCTTAGGAACATATATTTCCCCTTTGACATTGTAAGTGACACTCCAATAGATGTTGCCACGGAGATGGTAAAGGAATTGGAGATCACTGCCTGGGAGCCATTTGAAATAGCAGAAATGATTCAAGGGGAGATATCTGCTCTAATTCCACACTGGCGGGAAGAAAAATATGATATTATTAATTATCAAGATAATGATGATCATGATGGGCCTCATTATCCTTTGTACTCTTTCTCCTCCTCTTCATCATCCCAAGCATCATTATCAGGCATGATCACCTCTCATGGCATTGACCGAATGGCAAATCGTGGTGATTGGCTACAAGGTATGGCTCATCATTTTTTTTTCTTCTTCTTGGGAACAAAAGAACTTTCATCTTATCCTCATTCCTACTCTAGTTACCCTTTGAGAACTTCAGTTCTTACCTGAGGTTTGTTAGCCAGCTTATGCTGCAGCCCAAATAATAATTGTTTTAGTATCTTCAAGATGATTTTTAGCACATAATAACATGCCAAGCCTAATAGTAGAATCATACAGACATGGTGGCTAAGAAGCATGCCTTGCCTCCAAGTCCTCCGAGGTTGGTTTCCTGGTATAACCAAAATAATGTCCTTAGTTAGCATAAAATTAAAAGTTTGGACCTTGGGATGGCCCAAAATCGGAATTGTCCAATCCAACGCTAGGCCTAGCTGGTAGTGCAGGGTGATTGGCCCAGTTGTTTTTGGCTCCTGTACTGCTAACATCATGTCACATTTATATATAATCCATTCTCTAAACAAACTCACACTAAGGAAGGTTGCTGTAGGCCTTTAACTTAAGAAATTTGGAATATAAATGTCAATTGTCAACTACAAAAAAAAAAGAAATGGCTTTTGCAGATGATTTGCTTGATGATACCAGCTCTATAAGCTCTTCAAACTCAGGAACTTATTCAAACTTGAATTACCTCTCTGGAGATGAGAAAGAGACCAATATGATCCTTGCAACAGTAGAGAAACTTCCCATCAATAGAGAGAGTCACAAGTCCACAAGATTTTGTCCTGAAGTAAACCATAAGGCGGTGCAATCCACGGCTAAGAAGCACAATGAGCAGTGCAAAGCTTTCCCATCATCTAATACGTCAAAGGATAAAAGGGTCGTCATGGACAGCCTTAAGCTGATGAGGAACAGGTCATTAGTTGACATACGAAGTCAATTACTACACAGGTCTTTGGTTGAGGAGGTTTACAAGAGACGGTTGTTTAATACCATTGGAGCCGTCGAAAACATCGGGTTTCAAGCACCGTGTGAGGTTTCAAAACCAGTTGATGGTGCTGCTAACCATAGAAGAACTTCAAAAATTGTAAAGGGTCATCAAGGACATCCAAGTAGAAGAGTTTAAGATCCTCACTGAAGTCAAAGTTTCTCAAAGGAAAGAGAAATATATGAGCACCCTTTATGAAGATGCAAGGGAAAAAAGCCTGAATTTCTGGTTGGATCTATTAAATTGTTGATGTTAAAAGCATATGCGGCCTTCACTATTATAGAGAGTTACAGGCATTATTTATTGTAAGTATGTATGCATAAAGTCACAATGTGAGAGCCAAATGAATGAAAGGCCTCCTTAAAGGTGGCGATGCCTTCTCTTATAGTGTCCACTATTGAATAAAACTCAAAAAGATGTAATGTTGTGCTTTATCAACAAGGAAGGGCCAATATCCTTGCTGCAAAAAACAAAAGAGAAGAGGCCAATTTGCATATTTTGTGATAAAGTTAGGAATTGCAAAACGACAATCCAATAAATATATCTGCTAGTTTCTATGTTAAAGAGTGCTTGATACAAGGGTGTAATTTTGAACTGCATGACTACTATGCATGAAAACCTTACGGCTATATATGCTGCTAGCCATGAAGAGTAACTTCAAATAATTTCTCAAATGGCAAACTTTTGATTTGTAATTCACAATTATAGATGCTTAATCGGGTAACGTAGCTTCTTTTTGGAAAAGTCCTTGAGGATTGTGTCTTTATTAATTCTGGTTATGAAACATGCTCTGGTCTAGTACGTATATGACATCTGAGCAGTCATTTCAGCCAGGAATTCCAGGGTGCACATGGGTCTCGTACGTGTTCTTATACTCTGTAAGTTGTACTGACCTCAGGCCACGTTTCTCATCATAACCTTACAAAACTTATTGCCAAGAATAGATGAAAACTAAGACCATTGATCAGTGATAAAGGATATTCTAAGTTCATTATTGTTCAGGAATATATTAGTTAGTCCATAACATTTGCAATTGAGGATCAGATATTGGAGCCTGTAATTAGTACTTATGATGAGAATTAGCATCACTGATTTTATAAAACAGTAGAAAGATTTGAGTACATTATGTGGTGTCCAACTGTTTGTCATAATAGTTGATGAGAATTATTACATTCCACTAACTATGTACCTAGTTTATTGATTCACACAATAATATCATAAGATATTATATGTGTGATGAAGAGGTCTCTTAACTATTTAGTTGGGTAGGCGTTAAGTTATCCCGAGAGGATAGACAGAGATGGGTTAAAGGCTGGCTAGGACATTGAAGTCACTAACTAGTTGAGGTTTGAAAATAACAAGTCCTTGGATGTATTTCTGTATGAAAAGAGACTCCTCATCAGAGTATGAAACCACAGATAACGCTCCCCAAAGAACATAATGGCTGGTGGTTTTAATGGGATTTTCATTCCTAAATTTTAGTGTGGTCCTTTCTTGGGGTTACTTACTTCTCAGGCCTACTTATGTGATGATCTAGTGGTCCCTAAAAGTTCTAAAGTGATCTTTTTCCATGTGAAGATTACTGCTCACTTGTCCCTGTGAGAGGAAAGAAGGGGGAAAAAAAAAGTGCTTCATATACCCCATGCTATGTCCCCAGCCACCGTTATTTTCTCTTTTTCTCTCTCCCTCTCTCATTCATGACTTAGAGTAGAAGGGTCTTGCTATTATTAATGGGATGAAATGGGTCTAGATAGTTTATTTTGTACTACAAAACCCACTAGAACCTGAATTCCAATTCTGATTTCTGCAAATATTTATCCTTTTTCCCTTTTGGGTAAGATACCTAACATACTCCCAACTTTCCTATTTCTTTGTCATGTCAGTTGATCTTTACCTCTTTCCTAAGTCCTAACATCCAACTGCCCAACTAATTACACTCTCTTCTCTAGCATCCATGATCCAACTAATCAACTATTTGTGTTATCTCTCCCAGAGAAAAGATAGCTAATTTAACTTATAGAAAACATGTCTAGGATAGTCTCAACTGATGCATTTATCTATTCTCCGTATTGATCAGTCTAAATGGTAGAACTAACATGTAGTCCGTACAATAATTAGGGTGGGAAAAATAAAAAAATAAAAAAGCAATCGAGCATTTGCAAAGCTCATGCAGAAACCTTCCAACATATTTGTTATTGTTACCATTCAACAATCAGTTCCTAAGGCAGATTACTGGTTTAACTGTTTAACAAACAGTTAAAAAAAGACGGTTTGCCGTTAGGCAGTGAGAAAACTTATCTAAGAGGTTCAAGTAGCGTCCGTTACAAAAGCAAACGTTTGAAGTGTACGTAGATCGAACGTGTGAGTCACTTCATGTTCTATATGCCCTCTAGAGGCAAACACCAGTGCACAAAACTTCTGCCTAGTAAATGTACATTCACATCCCGAAAAAGGCTATAATGTGGCTGCAAAAAACCCCTTTAAATATGTGCTAAGGCTGAGATTTGAGAATGACTTTGTTTGTTAGGGAAAACATTTACGGTTGTGTATTACCAAAGTAAGTTTGGGAACAAACGATGTTTTCTTATGTTTCATTATAATTGTTAGTAATGTTTGGGAAAGCGTCGGTGGTCCTATCCCTTCCCCCACCAAAAAAAATATATTAGTAAGTACGGTTGCGCAGTGCTACTGACTTTTCATTGGGGATTTAACTTCTTTAAGTCTCTCTTAGGCTTTTCTTTTTTTTTTTTTCTCTTAACTTTGTTTTGAGCCCACACCAATAAATTACCTTGACAACTCTCTTTCATACCATCACTTGATACAACAACACAATGTTGAATGATTTATAAAAAGTCAAGGTTTATTCTCAAGCGTCCCACGCCAAACTAGCAAACTGTTATATATTACATGAGTTGAAGATGAGCCTATTAGTTTTTAAATTTTTATTGCTATAAATCAAAGATTTGAATAGCCTAAAGTCCTAAACTATTCTTTGTTTTTTTTTTTTGGGTGCCATTATAAAGTTCCACAAACACAAGGGTTATATTTGATTCAACGAAGGAAAAATAAAAAGGTTGGTTCCTCTAAAATCCAAGCTGACAAGAAAAAGCCACCTTAACATCAAGGAAGGCAAAAACTAAAACAGATAGCTTTATTAACCACATGTTGAATGCTTACGTTGCATATATACCCCCAAAGCCAAAAGGATTACGAGTTTCAAACTCGAGCATTTCAAGATCACACTCAAGACACAGACCAGTAAAACTTAAATCAGATAACTTCTATGGCCATGAAAAGAAATAAGTAAAATTCTTAGCTTTGCCATGAATTTCAGTGCAAGGATATCAAAAAGAGTAATGCAGTAAAGCAAATCATTCATCGTTATTCCTAGCTAGCCTTCCAAGTCGTATGAAATTGGGGAAAAAAAAAGGTTAGAGAAGAGAGAAAAAGCTCTGCTATGCATGGTAGGAAAAACTAACAGAGACTATAATATATATAAATACATAATATAATTATATATGCATTTGATTAAAGATGGTATAATAAGAATTTACACTTTGACGTGA
Organism: Parasponia andersonii; assembly: GCA_002914805.1. NCBI lineage: Eukaryota > Viridiplantae > Streptophyta > Magnoliopsida > Rosales > Cannabaceae > Trema > Trema andersonii. The sequence goes on along the minus strand of JXTB01000521.1, from coordinate 32,922 downwards.
GCCATATCAAACCAGATTTGCTCAAAGGCCTTGACGATTATGTCATGATATTCCTTGGAGTTGAGAGAAAGGTAACACGCTAAAAGCTCTTCCAAATCCTTAGACGCCCTGATGTTGTTCTCCACAATCATCTCCACCATTGATTCTCTAAAATCTCTCTGTGGATCAACGGAGGATTTCACCACGGCAAAGCTCTCCGAAAGGTGTCTGTTATTTCTCGATGAGATGCTCTTTCGGGCATAGGCCTGGATTTTCTTGCTAGCGAGTCTCGGCGAGTTGGCTCTGAGCTTTACACCATTACTTGAAGACTTTCGAGCCAAAAGGGTGTTGCTTTTGGGCTCTCTTGATCGTGTTCTGAAGCCTTCTTCTTTGGCTTTTGATCTGTACTTCGTGGCTTCGAAGATGGTATCGTCGAAGTTCATTGGCTTTGTCAAGATTGGAGGAAGCTCGAGCCCCGAAACGACGTCATAAAAACCTTCCTCTACTGCCGTCTCTGTTTTCTTGACAGAGCCCTCTTCGCCATTGTTCAGGTCGATGATGATGTCAGCGGTTGATGAGCTGAGTCTACAGTTGCATGAACTTGACCAGGAGGCTAACTCCACAAAAGTGTCGCAGTCAAAATCTGAAGGAATGGACTCTCGGCAGTGATCTTCGGGTTCGGAGCAACTCTCACTGCCCGAAACAGAGTATTCCGGAGACCGAACCGGGTTCGGGTTGGTCCAAACCGGTTCGAGCCACGGGTGGCTTTTCGAGACGGCTTTTCTTCGAGCTGTTTTCTTGGACGACTTTCTGGGAGGATCAGGGAAATGGGTTTTTGAGGATTTTGAGTTGGAGGATGAGATTGAGAATGACCGGTCAGTAGCTCTAATGGGTTCTGGTTTAAAGTTGGTATATCTTGGTTGAGAAAGGTGGGGTTTTGGCTGGGTTTTAGTGGCGATGGGGTTGAGTTTTTTCTTGGTGGAGGAGCGAGACTTGGCTTGGTTTCTGGTCTTGCCCATGTCTTTGAGCTTGTAAAACCAGGCATTTGGTATCATGTCTGACAATCTGAACTTGTTGTTACCCATCAAGGAAGAAAGGAAGAAGCTCTCCTCTCTTTCTTAGTCACTAATAGTAATAGTAATAGTGATAGTAATAGCAATGGCAATACCCCTCTCTGTGTTTTGAGTATGGTTTGTGTGTTTTTTCTATATAGTTTATAATAGAAGAATGAATATATGTGGAGTTGGGGGGGGGGGGGAGTAAAGCTAAACCAAGAAGTGGAAGAGCTATAAAGTCTGGTTTATAAAATTCTATTAGGATAGGGATTGGATCACAGTCAGGCGTGAAAACAATGGGGAACAAAGAATCGTATAATAAATGACTTTTCTTCCATCATTAGTACCAGCAAAAACAGCACCAACAAAAACTTTTAATAGCATTGTATCTAGAGAATCTGTTATTTTATTTTCTTTCGAATGAATTGACTAGTTTAATTATATATATATATATATATATATATTTATACACTAGACCGTGTAATTAGTAAAGCTAGACCGTGTAATTAGTAAAGCTATCTCAATTGATCCAAGAGTTGAGAGCTACGTCTTAATTTAAAAGATTAGGAGTTCAAATCGAGAGATACGTGTGAATTTAAAAGATCAGGAGTTCAAATCATGGTAGAATATGTGTTATTTTATTTTAAATTTGTAGTAAATAATAGTTATTAATTAAGTAAAAAAAATTAGAAAGATTATCTAATTAAATTTCAATTTTTTTCTAACGAAGTGGAATACTTTCTTTTACTAAAAGAATTTTTAATGTTTTAAGAGCCTCTCATTTACAGGTGCTTTACTACTTTTCTACGGTGTCGTAAACAACAAACATGCATGTTACTGCCACTTGAAAGATTCACAATTTTGTTAATATGGATTTTGTTCTTCGATTATCTATCTAAAGCAACAAACACATAATGATGATTTTAGTAACAAGGAAGACCCATTTGTCTACAGAGTGCTGTATTTTCTCATAATTCCCACTTTCCATGCTCTATAAATGATGATATTCTCTTTCCCTTTCTTTTTCAAATGGCTTCATATCTATTTGACCCCACAATGCCTTGTACTGAAGACATCCTTTTCTTTCTGGTCCCTGAAAATAGCTCTTGGTAGAAGGCAAAGCTGGCACAGCGTGGACGCCAACCATCTTAGAGTATTAGCAAGTCTTTTCTATTGTTGTCTTTAGCTGAAAACGACTTAAATGGGAACACAAGATAGTTAGTTCTAGGCTTAAGAGCTCCCATTGGCTATTCACTTTAACCCTTTTTTATATTTTTTATATTTTGTCACCATAACCAACTTTGGACTTGGGCTATAATGTTGGCAATGGCACTTTTGTCCAATGTAGCCCAAAATATGAACTTTTTGAAAAGTCCAGCCGAAACCCATTTGATTCAATCAAAAGAGTAATTAGAATCCCTGATAAATAACGAGTGCAGACCTAAAGTCCCATATAGATTCAGGATATCGTCGCAACATTATTCATTTTTTGAAGTATCAACATAAATATTAGGGGAAAAAAGATATTTATTTATAAAATATCGATGTGATCTATAAAATATCAGTAAAAAATAAAAAATCAACTAATATCACGATATTTATAGATGTTATTGTGAAAAAACCGGTAACAGTTTGAAACATCAGACTTATTATCAAGTTTTTCTTTATTGCAAGCCTTCTTTTTTAAAAAATAAATAAAGGATAGTAAAAATAAAATCTTAGCTTTCTCTCGACAATATTTGTGGACAGAGTTTAAAATTATTAGTATTTGTAATTAAAATCTCTGCAATTTTGAAGGAAGATATCAATCAATATATATAGCACATAAATAATTATATTTAGAACTAGTCAAGCATAATAATTTGAAAAATATGTTATTTAGATTAAGAGGAGAATCTCTCTTATGATATTTAACATGTTTTTTGGTATTAAATGAATATGAGATGTATTATTATCATTGATTTTTAATTACTTTCATTGTAATTTAGAACTAGTTATAATTTGAAAATGTTGATGGAGGTTTTATCAACAATAAATTTAGAAAAAAT
>JXTB01000521.1:0-28579 GCA_002914805.1 Parasponia andersonii | reverse complement strand
AAGATCGCCATCCCCCTTCGTCTACCAATGGAATTTAACCGACCACACACTCCCCCTCATGGACTCGCTTCCTTTTCTGAGGCAGTCCTCAAGTGTGGTGTGTATCTCCCACTCCATCCGTATATAAAATCAATCATCGATTACTATGGGGTCGTCCCTTTTCAATTGACCCCTAATACTTATAGATATATGGTAGGTTTGTATATATTATACCATAAACTAGGTTTAGAAACCCCTTTACCTGAAGAATTTGCTTGGTTCTACCAAGTAAAGTCAAATCCGTCAGATCTCGGCTTCTTCTATGCGAGCAAGTGGTCGAATCAAGCAATAAAAACGATCTACGGGGTTCGCAACAACATGGGAAAATGGAAAAATCTATTTTTCCATTTTGACTATGTAGCTAATGGCTTCTTTCAAAATCCCGGTAGGTAGTCTTCCAATTTATTGCTTTGTTTATATATTTATTCTTATACTGATCGCATTCCAATGTCATCGCAGATAATAGGGATCGACCCGGACTCTCCAGGGATCAGCTCGCAAGAGTATATAAGATCAACGACCTTTTAGTTGAAGAATTTAACTAGAAGGTACTAGGCACAACGAAGAACTTGGTTGCTTGCGGTCTGATTCCGAAGGGTGCCGCATTCCCAGACCCCCCGGTTATCTCTTCTAAGCCATCGAGCTCAAAGAAGAAGCCAAGAAAGAGGACGGATTTAGGTGCCTCGTCCTCCAGGATCAGAAAAAGAAAGGCACCGGCCACACCTCCATGCTCAGAGCCTTCATCTCCAGAGACTGTGTCACCACCAGCTCCTCAACCAGCTCCACAAGAAGAAGGTAATCACACGCTCATTCTAATTACCTTTATATTATGTTTCCTCGCTCACTAACATATTTTGTACAGAGATGGTCATTGGTAGCGGTCTGCGAGCAACTCCATTAACTCTCGGGTCAATGGCAAAAACTAAAACACCCGAGAGTACTACGCCATCGAAAGGGAAGGAGAAGGTCGACTGCTCGAAGAAGAGAAAAGTCGCCTTCGAGGACGTTCCAGCGAGCTCGCCCCCTCCACAACCATCTCAGCCTGCGAGCACTCCCGAACCCCCTACCGAGGCTGCCACTTCTTCAGAACCGAACTTGGCAGATAAAGGCGACGAGCTCTTCGCACTCCTTAACCAACTACCAGAGAAGGCTGGTATGAGCGCAGACTGCTTCACGTCTGAAGAGGGTTGGGAGTGAATGAAGCGACGTTCTGCCAAGGTCGCTTTCGGATCTACAATGAGGATGCTGGCCAATGTAAGCTTCTCAATTTTGCTCTTCACATACTCTTTTGATGTTAACTTGGAGATTTACATATATATATTTTTTTAGACTGCGACTGCTGCTGTCTTGATGCACGATCCAGTTCTCGAATGCTTAGAGAAAGCTGAGAAAGTCGATGAAATAACTCAAGCATTCGAGAACTCGGAAAAGGCTTGGGAGGAGGAGAGAGCGAACTTCCACTCAGAGAAGCAGCAGATGCTCGAGGACCTAAACAAGGAGAAACTCGCCAAGGAAAATCTCGAGGAGAAAGTCAAAGAGCTCGAGAAGGTCGTTTCTGAGTATCCAGACCGTATGAGAGAAGCGACCACCGAGGCGGTTCACAAAGCCATCGAGGAGTTCAAAGCGACCGAGGTCAAAGAACTCGAAGATTAGGCTAGCGATATCACCTCGTCGACCATCATCTTCAACATATTCTGCGAGCATCCGGATTTTGACTTCTCCATCCTTGGCGAGGATGTGGTTGAACTTGTGCAGAGCTGGAAAGAGGATACGACCAAGACTGGAGATGACGGCGCGAGCCCTTCCACATGAAGTGTTTTTTTTTTTTTGGTTTGTTTTTTTTTTAAACAATGCGGGCTTTGTCCCCTTTCTGTATGGACGACTTCTTTTTTTTAATAAATATCATTTTTCCTTATATGCTCCTGCAAAATAATGAAAAGAAACAACAGTAATTTTAACTAAGTAGTCAATCACAAGTGATCGATCAGTACGCTTTTAGCGATTTAAATCCGACTAACTTAAAACGAGTTTTAAGCGTTAGGATGGGTTAGGTCGCTTAAGAAAACAGTTAATACGAGTGATGCAAACTCTAACTGTATTTCAAAAGTTCCACGTCAAAATAAAACATAGCAATATATCACTTCGAACAACGAACGTTTTGCTTAGTTACTTTTCTGTTCGAGGAGGGAAATTGCGTAATACGACATGCTGAGGCATGAAACGAGGAGAAAATCCTAAGATTTTAAGGAGATTCAGACACGTCGATGATCTGAGATTTAGACACTTCGACGATCTAAAACCCTGTCTCCTCTAAATGGACGTTTGCATAGTCCCTTAGGAAACCAGTAGGAGATAACATTCTGATCCCACTGCCCCCCGAGTTTTATGGTGTCCGAAAACTGCCATAAAACTATAAATGAAGAATAGCCGAAGTAATAACCGAGTTGAAGTAATAGCCGAAGAAGTATTATTGAATATTAATGAAGAAGATACAATAGACTATTGAAGATATCTTGAAAAATTATTGATAATAACGACGAAGCTGTTCAGCATTCCAGGCATGTTCGACCTTTTGTCTACCGATGCGAGCTAAATTATACGTTCCAGGTCGAATGACATTATCAATAACATAAGGTCCTTCCCAAGAAGGCCCAAATACACCAGCACCATACTCTCTATTATTAGGTAGAACTCGTCGAAGGACAAGATCTCTAACTTCAAAATGTCTACCCTTGACTTTGGAATTATAATATCGAGCAGTGCGCCGTTGGTATGATGTAATTCGGAGCTGAGATTGTTCACGCTGCTCTTCTAAAAGATCGAGTTCAACTCTCAGCAATGCATCATTCTGTTTTTGCTCATAAATAGATCGCCGCAGGGAGCCCGCACCAATTTTAACAGGAATCATCGCTTTATATCCGTAAGCCAAGGAGAATGGACTTTCTCCTGTAGTAGTTCGTTGTGTGGTGCGATAAGCCCATAACACTTCTGGAAGTACTTCTGGCCAAGCTCCTTTATGCTCCTCCAGCTTTGTCTTTATATTTTGCTTGAGTATTTTGTTTATCGCTTCAACCTGCCCATTGGCCTGTGGATGAACAACAGCGGAGAAGCTCTTTTTGATGCCCAAGTTATTGCAGAAGTCACGGAACTCGTCGCAATCGAACTGCTTTCCATTATCAGAAATTATGGTATATGGTATACCATAACGACAGATTATAGATTTATAAACGAAATCTATCATTTTCTTCGCAGAGATGGTGCTCAAGGCTTCGGCTTCCATCCATTTTGTAAAGTAATCGACTGCAACCACCACATACTTCAAACCACCTCGCGCTAATGGAAGCATCCCGATAATATCAATTTCCCACACAGCAAATGGCTATGGACTAGTCATTGAAGTTAAAGGAACATGTGGTTTTCTAGGAATGGTCGCAAATCGCTGACATTTATCGCATTTCTTAGCAAATTCCAATGTATCCTTTTTCATAGTTGGCCAAAAGTACCCTTGTCGAAGAATCTTATTCGCGAGCGCTTGCCCCCCAGAATGATTCCCACATATTCCTTCGTGAATTTCCCTCATAATGTAACGTACTTTTTTATCATCGAGGCACAATAATAATGGCGAGCTGAAACTCCTTCGATAGAGTTGTTCATCCTGAATGATATAGCGAGCCGCTTTCATGCGAAGCCGCCTTGCATTTTCTTTATCTTCAAGGAGATCGCCGCTTTGTATATATCGGATTATGGGGTCCATCCACGATGGTTCCTCATCAACCGGCATAATTACTTGGGGTTCGACCTCGATGCTCGGTGAGATAAGAAATTCAACGGGAACTACTTTCAATAATTCTGCATCCTTTGTCGAAGCGAGCTTAGCGAGTGCATCTGCCCGGGTGTTTTTAATATGAGGAAAAAGCTGTATGTCATACGTGTCGAACGTTAAGAACAACTGCTGCACCTTCTTCAAATAGATCATTCTCTCTCTTCTCGCTTGATAATCACCCTTAACCTGACAGACGACCAGCTGTGAGTCACTATACACCTCGATTGCTTCGACCTTCATTTCCTGTGCGAGCTTTAGGCCAGCTATCAGCGCTTCGTATTCGGCCTCATTATTTGATGCTGGGAATTTAAAGTGAAGCGCATAATGAATATTGTGCCCTTCAGGACTGATTAAAACTATGCCCGCACCAGCTCCATTCTCATTCGATGACCCGTCAACATAAAGCTTCCACAACTTTGATGTATCTGAGGCAGGTTTCTCGAGTACTCCCGTGGGAAGATTGACTTCGTATGTAAATTCTGCGATAAAATCTGCGAGAGCTTGACCCTTTATAGCAGTGCAAGGTTGAAAATTGATGTCAAATTGACTCAATTCAATAGCCCACTTAAGCAGCCGCCCTGACGTCTCAGGTTTCTGTAAGACCTGTTTCAGCGGGAAATTCGTGAAAACCCGGATGGAGTGAGTATGGAAGTAAGGTCGAAGCTTTCTTGATACAATGATGAGTGCCAGTGCCAATTTTCCATCTCTGGATACCTGGTTTCAGCGTCAAGTAATCTCTTACTCACATAATATACAGGTCGCTGAATATTTGCCTCCTCGCGAATTGATGCGGCACTCGTCGCATACCTAGAAACAGCGAGATATAGGCATAATTCTTCTCTCGGATTTGGTTTCGACAAGAGTGGAGGAGAACCCAAGTGTTTTTTCAATTCTTGGAACGCCTGCTCGCATTTTTCCGTCCACTCGAACCGTTTTGATCCCTTCAACACCTCAAAGAAAGGTTGGCATTTATCGGTTGATCTGGATACAAACCGACTGAGAGCAGCTACTCTTCCTGCTAGGCTTTGCACATCTTTGGGTTTATGAGGAGATTGCATATCAATCAACGCTTGTATTTTCTGAGGATTTACTTCGATCCCTCGCTGGTTGACCATAAAACCCAGAAATTTTCCAGATCCTACTCCAAATGCACACTTCTGGGGATTTAGCTTCATCTGGTATCTCCGGAGGATTTTGAACATCTCATCAAGGTGCTTGATGTGATCTTCAGCTTTCTCCGACTTGACTAGCATATCATCGACGTATACCTCCATTGTCTTGCCAATTTGTTTTGCAAACATCATATTGACAAGACGTTGGTAGGTCGCTCCCGCATTGATAAGTCCGAAGGGCATCTTTTTATAGCAGTATAACCCTCGATCAGTGATGAACGAGGTGTGTTCTTCATCCAGCTCGTACATGGGGATTTGGTTGTATCCTGAATACGCATCCATGAAACTTAAAAGTTCATGCCCCGACGTCGCATCTACAAGCTGATCAATTCTCGGAAGAGGGAAGCTGTCTTTAGGACATGCCTTGTTGAGATCGGTGAAATCAATACATGTTCACTACCTCCCCTTTAGGTTTTTTCACCAAGACCGGATTTGCAAGCCAGTCCGGGTAAAAAGACTCTCTTATGAACCCGATTTCGAGCAATTTCTCCACCTCTTCCTTTAATGCGACGTAGCGTTCTGGATTCATGGCCCTTCTTTTCTGTCGTACAGGCTTTTTTGTCGGATCTATGTTAAGACGGTGGGATATGATCCTTGAATCAATCCCTACCATATCCGAATGTTGCCATGCAAAGACATCCAAATTAGACCTCAGAAAAGCGATCAATGAAGCTCGCACAGGTCCTTGAACCTTCGTTCCAATAGAGTGGAGTGGCGGCAGGCTTCAGGCCGCTCTCATTCAACCCCATCTTCTTGAAGGCATCGAAGTATAGGATGTCCACAGTACTTCCGTTGTCGACCAATACTCGCCACAACTGTGTGCTTCCACAGTTAATTTTTACGACCAGCGCATCATTATGCGGATAATGGACTTCCCTTGCATCTTGCTCTGTGAAGGTAATATCCATTTCCGGTACTCGTTGAAGTTTGCATGATCGCTGATCAAGATGCATGACGTTGGTTAACGGCTGCTGTCGAGCTTCTCGTGCATATCTATCCTGTGCTCGCTTGGAATCTCCTCCAACATGCGGTCCTCCAAAAATAGTTCGCACCTCACGCTGAATTTCTGGAGGTCGCTGTTGGTCTTCTTCTTGCCTTTTATCGCTCTGCCTGGTATACTGCCGCAATTGTTCCTTTCTAATCAGCCTTTTGATTTCATTTTTCAGGGCAAAACAACTATTAGTGTCATGCCCAATCTCATTGTGATATCGGCAAAACTTGTTGGGGTCGCGCTTTGCCCTGTCCCGCTTCATTGGTTCTGGTTGTCGGAATCGCTCCTTCTGATTTGTGACCACATAGATATGATCTATGGGCGCGTTTAATTCAGTGTGATTATTAAACCTCATGGGAGCTTTTGAAATCTCCTGCCTTTTAGGTCTAGGCTGATTCTCATTTGTCTGTTCATTATTCCTCTTATTTTTCTTATTACCACTATTGTTGGTGATGATCGCAACTTTTGCCGAATCTGTCTTTCCTCCTTTTTTAGTCTTTTGAAGATTCTCACGTGAAGATTCTAACCTTAGATGTCGACCGACTCTTCGGTAGAAGTCTTCGAGAGTTCTACACTCTCGTTCAAGCAATTCCTCCCAGAGTTTTGTTTCTGGTCGCACCCCAGCCATCATAAGAGTGAGAACTCCTCCTTCAGGTGGGTTGTTGACCTTCGCTAGCTCTGAAGTGAACCGATTGAGATAAGACCGTAGAGTCTCCTCTGGACCTTGTCGGATTGCGGATAAACTGACAAGCGGAATAGTGAAATTCTTTGCGGCCTGAAATTGTCTTAAAAACGCCGTCTGTAATTGTTGCCAGGACGAAATTGAACCGGATTTAAGTCCTCGAAACCACTTCTTCGCTGAACCTGAGAGTGTTACAGTGAAACATCTGCAGCGTGCATGATCACTAACTCGATGAAGTTCCATCAAGTCACTAAAATGATCCATATGGTCCTGTGGATCAGTCTTCCCATCAAAAGTGTTGATGGTGGGAAGTCTGAATCCGGTAGGAAGGGCTACAACTCGAACCTCCTCGCTGAATGGCGACTGTCGATACCCATCACCGAGCTCATCGTCCCAGCCAGCAAGTGCATCTAATGCGATCCTTAAATTGCGAACATCGACGTTCAGAGGGAAAGCATCATTCCTTGCTGGTGGTAAAAGCGACCTTTATTCGTTATCCTGTTTCACAGCGGGTTGGTCAGGTAGAGTCTTCTGCGACCTATGAGAGGAATCCAGTGACATAGTGTGACGAGACCGGCTTTGGTCGTTGTGATGCGATACAGATTGATCATGACCATGTCGTCGCTCCAAATACTGTCTTAGGTCTACAGGATCTTGTCTTGACTCCCTGCTGATTCTTTCGAAGACGCTTCTCGATGGTCGTCCTTGTTCGCCGCTCAAGCGATCCTGGCTATTAGTGGATTTACGAGAAGGTTGTGTATGATCACGGTTCATACTTAAACTCTCCGTACCAGATTCTGGTGGCAAGTTTGCGACCTTGCCTTTCCCTTTGGAGATGCGATCTTCGTGACGCTCCTGCTGAGTTCTTGGCTGGCCGCATCTTCTCGTCTCGAGGATCTGTATTCCCTTCTCAGGTAATTGAACAGGACGTTCTTTGGGACGTTCATGTTGTAGTGGGGTCACCATCTGCCCTTTAGTAAGTCATCGCAGGGTGTCATTGATCTGGTTAGTGACTTGCTGAAGGTTCACGAGCGTTTCCTCCATACGATCTTGTCTCTGGGAAAGGTTCTATGTTATCGTCATAGTAGGCTGATCCGGAACAGGGGCTGCCTGTGTAGCAGCAGTACTTTGAGGTTGGTTTTGGCTAGTTCCAGTGACTCTGGTAGTGTTTCTAGTGTTTGCCATTATTGAAAAAGTGGAATTTGACAAATTTTTCTGCCGGAATAGCCCTCCTTCTAGCGCCAATTGTTGATAGAGGTTTTATCAACAATAAATTTAGAAAAAATCAAGAGATGTGGCTTGTGTGAATTGAATTAATATTCAAAACAAATAAGGAGAGAGGATTTTATNAATTGGGTAACGTAAATTAAGTAACAACATAATTGGATAACCATTCAAAACGGATAACTAGTTGATCATAAATAGGAGACTTCTGTTTCCCTTTCTTTGTAGGTTTCCTGTTTGACATAGCATATATTTCTGTTTCCCTTTTTTTGTAGGTTTCCTGTTTGACATAGCATATACTTCTGTAAAAAGAGACTTCACGGAGAAGGTCGCAGATAACCTATGGAAGAGATCGCACATAATCATCACGGAGGAGGTCGCATATAACCCGTGGAAGAGGTCGCATATAACCATCACGGAAGAGGTCGAACTTAACTCTTATGCGACCTTAGGATTTTAGACCGCACAACAGTAAGATATTAATATGAAATGTATTCAATAAAATATTATGGTATGCATTCTAATTTTAAATTGAAGCAAAATTTATGGTACTTCCTACTACATAGACATATTTTGTTATCATATATAAATATGAGATTTCTTCAAATAATTACTAACATAAATTATATAATATCAATTGTTTTAAAATTTCCTAAAGTTTTATTTAAAGATATGAGAAATTCTACAATACGAACGCATAATTCGATCCAAGTGCTACAGCCATTTCGAAGGGCCATTAATAAATCTAATGGCTTAACGGGCCCACAAAGTAAAGTAAATAACTAAGTTTGGACTTATTGGATTATGCCCCGTGTTCTTCTTCCTCATCGTTGAAATTGTCCTATTCTTTCTCAACTTTTTTTTCTCCGAATTTTGATCTCAATTGCTTTGATCCTATGGCAAAGAATCTTATTTGTTATTGGACTCCCATTGATGCTCTTATCAATGCTTTAAATTGCAGATTTTACATTCAAAAGTATGGTGTTTTTTTCTTTGTTTTCTTCTTATCTTTTTCTTTTCCAATCTTCATTTTTTAGGCAATGATTGAACAAAAATAAAACAAATATAGTCAGGCAACTTTTCAACTTTTCAAATGCAAATTGAAAGCCTCTCATTTGTTCCTTTCAATTTTATTACAACAAAACCCACCCAGCTATTTAATCAAAATCAAAATAATATTTCAAATTGACTAGTTCGTATATAAAATAAACTCATCTCTTCTACGGACTCCGAAATCGATAGTAAAAATTATTTTGAGATCTCTGTTGCTCTTTTTTCCCATTTTATTCAATAAAAAGATAGGAAAAAAAAAGTTTTCAGTGGTCGATCTCGCCGCCATCAACTTCGTCAACACCATAATTCTCATCATATTCGAATTCCTATAGCAACTATATCTCACTACAATACATTAGTAGATATTTTCTTTTATATCAATTTTCCATTTTGGGCTTAAAATAAAATATAGTATGGGCAAATCGAATTAGAAACCAATCAATCCCAATCGAGAGATCCAAACTTTGTAATTCATTGCAGGGATCAAATCGTTTGCAGAGCAAATATTATCTTGTGTTATCTGATAGTAGGTTTTTCTTAAGACAGACCCAAATTTTGTAATTCATTATAGGGATCAAATCATTTGCAGAACAAATATTATCATCATCTGATAATAAATTTTTCTCAAGTTTATTCCAAAGAAGATGATGAATATTTTAGGAAGAGTACGAGATCTATTAAAAGAACTTGGAGTCATACTCAGATACAAGAAAGAATGAGCATTTGTGGACCCAGATTTTTTTTTAATCTTTTTTATTTCTTATTTTAAATTCTAATAAGGTAAAATCAAGTAAAATGATATCCACAATAAAATCTGTAATTTTTAGTTCATACTTAGTAAAAATCCATAAATTTCAACCTTATTGCTATGACCGAAAATTGCGGTCATATCGTAGAATTCCCATGCTTTAAAACAAATTTTAATAATTTTTCGAAATATTTTCAATATCCATATTATCATTTATGGTATCAGTAAAATCAAATGTGGTGATATTTTCAGCCTTTTATGCCACGAAAGAAAACAAAACAACGTGCAAAAAAACAAAAAAGAACACACACATCAAGGATGATATTTTTCATTGCGAGGAAACGTATCAGTAAACGAAAAACTAATTAGTAAAATCACCACTTTCTGTTTCCCAAGGTATTTCAGTTGCGTGCTGGTTTTGAAACCAAGTTTCGAATGGTCTTATCAAAATAGTTATATAACATAAAGTCGAAAACACGTTTAAGAAAAGACCCGACAGCTAATTCGATGTTAACAATAGTCTTGATACTTGATAGTAAATGCAGTTTGAATTGAATAAGTTTTATATAAACCATTGAGAAAGTTTAGGTAAACAATTGGATACTTCTTCTTGTCCCTTTAAAGGGGTAGCCTCATACCCTAGATATTAAACTGATCGAAGTAAGAGACATTGAAGGAAGAAAGGGACAGAGAAAAGCAGATCAGACAACAAAATTTTTGGAAAGTGACGGAGTCTTTAAATCAAAGGACATAAAACCGGCATGGTATCAAATCAAAGATTTGAAGAATTAACTGCAGACTATCACTATTCAGGGAGAATGGATCAAGAGGACTGGTGGGCTTGGCTTAGTTCACACCAGGTAACTACAACAGCCAACAGGCTCACTTGCTCAGCCCATCTCAAAGATGGGATGGCCAGTCCATTTCAAAGGCGCATAGACGACAGATCAACCGGGCCCAACTCATTGCACATTGACTTGTGTGGTTTGCTTCGATGGAGAAACTCGCCAGAAAAATATTCTAATTTTTTTTCTTTGATTTTGGTATGACGAACCATAGAGGTTAGAGAGCATGAATTCTGAAAGCAGTATATGTAACCATCCCGGAAAAATCTACTTGATGCAGCCTGCAGACAACTTGAAATCTAGCTTTTAAAAGGTGAAAGAAAAGAAATGAAAAATACCCTTTTGACTTGAGTGGAAGAGTGGAAATATTTGAGGAGTAATACTACACATCTTGACAAATTATTGAGAAAAAATAAACTTGACTTGGTATGATATAGATATGTGGCTAATATTTAATGTGCTGTTTTTTTAATCTTACTCATTAACTGTCACCTATAAATCACATCAGTTACAGATTAAAAGAGAGTCAAATAAGCATTTCCATATTTGTTTTCCTCTTACTTGTAATCTAGGTGTTATGATTTATTTGTTTAGGTCCAAATTATTTGGGAAATGGGATACCTTGTTCCCAACTCATACAGTTGCACCCCATTTGAAGTCAAAAGGCCAGAGCTTTTAGACAACCAATCAGGACTTGAATCCAAACACGCTTTTATTTCATGGTACGCCACTTCTATTAAGACGTGATTAGCACCATATTAAGCTTCTTCTTCACAAAAGAGAACCAAGAAAGGTACAAATAGAAAGTACTCTTTAACAAACACACAAATCTATCTCTCTCCTTGTTGCACCAACCGTGAGCAAACCACCTCTTCTTCCAAAGAAAACAAAAGCAACAACAGTGTTACCAACATTCTGCTCCATTCCTTCAACTCCACGCTGCTTCCCAATCATTAGAAATGAGAGTGAAAGCATTAGCTTCCTTCAAATCCAAGCTTCTCAAACCATGTAGAAAACTCTTCCCCGTTTTCAAATTCAAACTCAAGAAACCCGTCTTTATAAGGGCGCTTCAACTTCTTCCTCACAACAACAAAATCACAAAGGCTCCGAAGAATAGAATTACTAAATTGCTAGGAGCTTTCCGTTCTGGCAGGAAGACGAGAGAGATGGATAGACTAGTGCAACTCAAGAGTTTCTCTGAAAGAGGTGGCGGTGAAGGAATGCTCTTTCCGTCACCTCTCACGCCAGCTTATGTAAAGGTTAGCAAGGCTGGTAAAAGGGAGGACTCAGGCCATGAGGATATGGAAGACGCTTGCAGGAGTTTCGAGAACTATTTGGTGGAGATGATTGTTGAAGAAGGGAAACTGAGGGACTTGATGGACGTGGAAGAGCTTCTCTACTGCTGGAAGAACCTTAAGTGCCCTGTTTTTATTGATTTGGTTAGTAGATTCTATGGTGAGCTATGTAATGACTTGTTTTCCACAGAGGCAGATGCAGACAGAGACGGAGTTGATTGTCCCCGATGATTCTGAAACTAACCTTTTCGTTTCAAACTCTACTCATTCCTCCTCATTAACAAAATATCTCATCAAGCTTTCTTATCTGCTATATATGCTTTCGTTGTATGAGAATGAGAATGTTTAACAAAGAATTATCTTCGATTGTCTCAGATAGCAAAATTATCACAATGGGTTCAGAACATGTGTATGGGGGTTGTTGGACAAGCATAGTTCTTGTGAAGCTCAAAAAATTAAAAGTTAAAATTAAAATTAAAAAAATAAAAAATAAAAAACTTAGTTTGCTTTAAAATATAGAAATGAACAAGGATACCCGATCATTAAGACAAAACAGAGAAGACATAGTAGAATTCCGGGAGCCTAAAAAGAATATGAAGACTTCAACCCAGCACAGAAGAAATGAAAGAACTAGAATTGATTGCAATATTAACTAGATATCTATTTACAGTTCAAAAAAGAAAGTAACAGGATCCATGCAGTCCAAAATATTAGATTTGTCAAAAACTGAAAATTGGATTGTACAAACTCACAACTTTGAGGGTTAATTCCAACGATCTCAACAAGCTGCAGTTTGAAAAACTCCAATAACAGCTCTCAGTGGCTAGAGGCTAGAGCTAACTATTAACAATTTCAAAGCAAAAGACAATTAGGTTCCACCAAATTACCAGTTCTTCGGAGCACCTCCATCTAGCAGTTATCAGGTGAGGATTCCACTTAGGAAAGATAAACCCGGGACTTCAACAATGTGTCTCCAATTTTAAAACCAGGCATGACCATAAACTCAACTCTGTGCATAGGTTCTCCTTCGACTGAGAGAAATTTGCATTCCTCGTCTTCCTCCACGGATTCCATATAAACATCGGAGAATTTGCTTCCTCTGTTGACAGCAAAAGCTTTTGCTTTGGGATATAATGATCCTCCAATGCCTTGTAAAACCCAAACCCACTTTGCCATTCTGGCAAATATTTGGTAGAATGGTGTCCTAGGATGCTTACCACTCAATACAAACATCCTCTGATCCAGATTCCCAAAGAATGATGCTTCCATCATTGGATGAACAACAAGTAGGTACTTCTTACCACAGAACTTGGCAAAATCTGATTCAGGATCTTCAATCAAATCATCAATTGGATTGTCAAACCTCATGACATCATCCACGTTATATCCTTCTAATGTCATTCCACTAAACATTCGTCGTCCAATGTAGGCTTCAAATGCATACTTCTTGTGAGACCTTTTTGAGTAAACAGCTTCCTCTTCAATAGACTTAGCAGCCAGATCTAAATCCCAGCGTGAAGCTTTCATCAAGCTAATTAACGGCTTTGCAAAATCATGGATTGACTTTGAAGTGGCTGTGAAAGCTTTCTGGAATGCGGTAATGTTGTATATACCACCGGACTTTCTTTCCAAACTCAGCTGCTTGACCTTCTCAGCTAGTTTTGCATTCCCCATATCCAATTCTCTAAGCTCTTCTACCAACAGCATGATCTCAGAGTTTTTAGCTTTCACCTCGAACTTTAATTCTTCAAGAAACCTCTCATTTAGCTCGATTTTCGCCTGCAGGAGAGCAAAGCGAGACAAATCAGACTTGGCTTTTGTAAACTGCTTCTCCTTGTAGGCACGCTTGATCTTGCAGAGCGCTTCAAGCTCAGCCACAACAAGTTTATTAGCAGCTATAATCATCTTCGGATTATAGGGAATATGAGCTTCTTGAAGCCGAACATAAGCTGATTTCAGAGCTGAAACAATGTCAAACAATTTCTCGATTTCTGCCTCACCATTATCCTCGCTCGCAACTTCAGTGGGCTGAGGATGGATTTTCACACCAACAAACTCCTTCTCCTCCACCAAATCACTGCTCTCCTCAACAAGTGCGGCATTGTTTTCAGAGGGAAGCACACCAATGGATCTAAACTTACAGACCTTGGCGAATTTGGAGACGATTTCGGATATGTTCGAGGAGGCCTTAAAGGGTTTAGTGGTAACAACCTCCATTTTTTATATGATAAAAAAACTGAACTCTAACACAGATCTGATATCAAGAAGACCAACTATACTCTGTCTTCCACAGAGGGTAAAATCCCGAATATAAAAAAGGAATACAATATACACTATACAGGTGGGCTCAAAACAGGCAAAGCATCCATGGAAGACACAGGAAATAACCGAGATTCCCGGCGTTGAACAAGCACCTAGTTTAAAGAAAAATGAACAGGGTCCTCAGTGGTACATTAGGAACTACTTAAAAACACTAAACAATTAACAGAGTCATCATCATTTGAATCCATAATAAATTTCAAAATCACTCACAAAAATAAAACCCAAAACAAAAATAGAGGAAAACCCACATTCAGGAAGTGGACAAACAATAAAACTAGAACTTCAGACGGATTCAGCACCAAAAACCCATAAATGGGTCAACGCTAAAAACCGATAAATCTACTAAAATCTAGTATGAAATTCCGGATTATCAAGCGCATAAGAAAGAGACCACTTAAACCCAGTATTCTACATGAACCCAAAACCATTTTCCATTCCTATTTCTCGAAGCTAAATACCACTAACAACAACAACAACAGTCTAGTTCTGGTAAAACCTTACGCGTTATAAAGAGCCAGAGAGAACGTTGAAAAGTGAAGGTTCAGCTTCTGCTCTCGCCAGCTTTAACGATGTCGTTTCAAGAGCGAGCTCTGAGTTTTCCTATCTCAGAAACTAGCCGATGGTTTTGCTTTGTCAAAGTCTGTTTTGGCTCCAAAAATATTGCGAGTCTTTTTACTCAAAACAGAACAGTTTTGGATTGTTAACGTTTGTCTTTTGTTGACACTTGAAGCAGTAGTCATAGTCAAGGCGTTTAAGAAAATTTTCGATTTTTTTTTATCTCTATTATTACATTTACTTGGAAAATGAACCGGGAATCTCTAAGCTAGCTCATACACAAATTTTTTTTAAAATAATTTTTTGAATTTGTACTCTACTTTAAAATTCGAAAAATAATGGAAGTTTAATATAAAAATGGCATATTTATTTGGGTTGAAAATACCAAAACTTTATAGAAAGAGTATTCTAATTTTAATTAAAACAAAAATACAAGTGAAAATGTCCGCACGCGAGTTTCTGTAAACTTCTGTGTCAGAGCGTCACGCATCCCAAATTCACAGGTTGGGAGTGAGTATTAAAATTTGGGGGACACCACTTGTGGTTTCTGCTCGGTTTGCAAGATTGAATCTCAGCCGTTTAAAGTTGTGTTAATCGTCAACGGCAGCGTTCTGAACGATGGGCCCGAGATTTTTGCAGTTCAGGCCACAGACAAATGTGAGCAGGGCTTCTAACCCCCAAAACTTAAAAAAAAAAAAAAAACACGGAACTGAGTTTTTTTTGGGCTATTTACAAAATTCCAGGCCCAAGATACCAAAAATTGAAAAATCCCCGATGGACTCATTTTTTTGAAAAATCCCGGATTAGTTTAGAAAAATAACACTTTTAAAAATATTATTTTTAAACAATATTTAGAAAAATACAATTTTTCTTTAAATTTGGCATTTTTCAATGTACTAGAGGTAACTAGTTATGTTACTTAGAGTAACCAATCAGTTACTAGAAGTAACTGTTTAAGTTACCTCAGGTCACCTTAAGTATCTCATGAATCAATAAAAAAATAGTATTTTTCTAAATTCGTTTAAAAGTGATATTTTTATAATTAAATCCGGGATTTTTCAGAACAATTTCAAATTCCAGGATTTTTCAATTTTTCTGAAAAAATACCATAAAAAATCAAATTTCCTCTTTTTTTTCCTTCAAATTTTCTATAATTTTTATTAGGAAAATATCACTTTTTAAAAACTATTTAGAAAAATATTATCTTTAAAATAGTTACTCATGGCCAGTTTCTAAAAATTAGTTACTGATTACTAGTTATATACTAGTTATAAATATCTTTAATTATTAGTCAGTAGTTTCTTGAAACTGATTACTAAATTCTAGTTATTATTTTAAAAAATAATATGTTTCTAAATATTATTTTAAAAACGTCATTTTTCTAATAAAAACCGAATCCTCCTCTTAAAAAACACAAAATCATAGTATTTTTCATAATGTTTTCTGAAATACCGTGTATTTTCTAATTTCCCCACGTGAGTATTATGTGAGTATTTTGTGTGTAACCTAACCCAAACGACAACAAGATACGCATGAGATTTAGGGCTTTAAGTTCTTGCAAAGCCCAACTCCGAAAAATTATTAAAATTTATAAATATTAACAAAACTAGCAGGCTCTTATACTTATAAATAAATAAATAAATAACCTAGTACTGTTTGGCATGCATTAAAATACGTCATTTTTTAGTATACAGTCTATACGTCAAGCAATTAAAAATGAGAGTATAAAAGAGAGAATGAGAAATAGGTAAATGGTCTTCTGAAAATTAATAAATTTATCATTTTTTATGCTCTCTTGAGTCTTGACCATGTAAAGGTCAAATAATTAAGGCTGTTTGTTCTTTTTTCAATTGATGAATGTTTTGCTTAAAGGCTGCAAAGATGTATAATATCTAATAATGCGACAAGCCTTATAGCACCTATTTTCAAACCAATAGACAATGCATGAAGTCAATTAATCCAATCCAATTATTCAAGTGAACAAATGATAGACATGATATACGCAAGAAAGAATATTTTTTTTTAAGATAACATTTTCAGTTTTTGTTTTTAAATTGGGGGAAAAAAAAAAGGTGCAAATGTTGTCTAAATAATGTTTGGGAAAATCTTCCTATAATTTATTTTACTTTTGAAGAAAGCAAATAACAAAATAGAAAATATTCTAAATTAACAAGCCCTTAGCCAAAGATCAATTTAAGAGATTGTATTAAGTAGGAGTCGATCACTATCTGTGTATTAAATCTAAAAGAAAAAGCATGCACGTGAGTTGAACCTGCACGTTCGATTGACTTTAATTGGCAGTACTCCAAAAGAAAGAAAATGTATGTAATAATATATACATGGCTTAATCACGTGAAAGGTTCCAGTATGACAAGATATGGAAATAAAGAAGAAACAAGCCAAGTACTACAACAGAGATCTAGAGTCTAGAGATGCATGCATATATATACTATATAGAAGAATAATATTGAGACGTGTATAAGTCCAAGCTGATGAAAACGATGTCAATATTATTTTAAAAAATAAAGTAAAAATAAAAAAAGAAGAAGAAGAATTGGGAAGCCCCGCTTTGATAATCAGAAAAGGCACTTGAAAAAGCATATATTGTTCACCCCCACACTTGTCTGCTATTAGGACAAATCATATACCATTTTTTTCTTTGATCTAAAACAGTGACACAACTAATGAAGTATGTGGTTTACATATATTTGCTAATAATTGACCATTCGAGTTACTTATAATGCTGAAGTACAATTTGGAAACGATCGAGACCAAGGATTCCTGATCCCCACAAAAGTATTAATGGTTAAGACAAAGAAATTAAATGTGACACTTACATAAAATTTTTTTAAGAAAAAGAAATTAAATGTGACAGCTATTATATTGCTATATATATATATATATATATATCACAGATGGTTTGGTTTGGTTCTTTTTTTATTTTTGGGAAGTTTAGATATTATTTTTGAAATAGTACGTGTATAAAAATATATAAGTCAGTACCATCTAATTAAGATATATATATATATATATATATATATATCTAAAAAAATAGACTTAACTAATAATCATCACTTATTAAAAATTACTAAGAAAACACAATTCTTTTTTTGCTAAAAAAATGCAAAATTTTTATCCTCATATTTTATTATTAAAATCAACTAATTGGGTATTGAGATTATTAATTTATAGGAATTTCAAAAGTTATGATATTAATTTGCAAGAATTTTAATTATTAGGGTATTAATTTGTTGAATTCTAAAGTAAAGGTATTATTTTGTAGAAATTCAAAAGTTAAGATATTATTTTGCATAAATTTTAAAATGAGAATATTATTTTGCAAACATTTAAAAGTCAAGATTTTTTTTTTGTAAAAAAGTTAAAAGTCAGTGTATTTTAATTTTATCATCTTTACGATAATTAAATACACCCATGACTTAATTGTTTAAATTGATAATTCTTATTTCGATAATTATGGGCTTTTCTCAGTTTTATGGCTTAATAATGTGCATTTATTTATTTCTTCTCAACTATTCAAATCACTATAACCATTTGATGACGATCCAATGGTTAAAAAAAATACATACTGAATTAATATATATATATATAATACAATATATATATAGAGAGAACTAATATAATAAAAAAAATTTTTATTCACTATCAGTAGATACATCAATTTTGACCTTTAAATTTCAATCTAACGGTTAGAAATATAAATGATTTCATTTAATTCACATTAGAACTTATTCCAATATAATTAATTATATCCATTAGATTGAAATCTAACGGTTAAAATTGATATACCTACCGATAATGAATAAATAAAAATACCTATTTTACTAACTCCCATACATATATATTATCTCTTGAGTGGTCCAATTTTTAATTCACTTTTTTTTTGAGTTTTCAAAAGTTTTGATTTTTGATAATTAATAATGGATAAATGTTGGATCAAAGACGTGAAACTACTTGATATTATATATATAATTATATATATATGGTTTCCAATTTAATAGGTATTTTTTTTACCTATTTTTAGGTAATTTTTTTTAGTCGTTAGATCATTATCTAACGTTTACTATAATTTGAATACTTAAAAAAATAAAAATAAATACACATTATTTAATACTTTTTTCTCTCCATATCTTATTATGAGAAGACGTGCATGATGATTTTTAATTAGGCAAAATAATATATATAATAAGTGAACAAAAAATACCTACTGGATTGATGCTCTATATATATGGTACCAATCCAGTTGGTAATTTTTTTTATTTATCTATAAGTATTGTTTTGCGTAATTAAAAAATATCGCGTATATCTTTTCATAGTAAAAGATAGAGAGAGAAAAATATTAAATAATGTGTATTTTTTTTCTAACTACTCAAATTATGGTAGCACTTAGATAATATTCCAAAACTAAAACAAAAAAATACCCGTAAATAAATAAAAAAAATGCTTATTGGATTAGAAAATATATATATATATATATATATATAAATATATGTATACAGAATGCAATAAATAGAAAGAAAGACATGCAAGAGGAAAAAAGAGAATCTATCTATTGTGTAACCCGTGACAATATTCAATCGAACAATATTACGAGCTAGCACCATCGATCTGCCATTAACAATAAACATATAAGCTGTAACTTTGTTTGTTTCTTTTGTCTTTTATTTCCATTACAAAAATAAAATAAAATAAAATAGAACCCGAAGGATTTGATGAATTTTTTCGCAAAAAATGATCGAACAAAACCAAATAAATTAAATATTACAATTTTTATTTTTTCTTTTGATGGAATATTACAATTTAGAATATAGCTTTCATAACATACAATACAGACATATGATCACCACTCACGTTTACCGTAAGATCACTATCAAATATATTTGAGCTTGCAAGTGACATAATTTAGGAGGCTATACAAGGGAGACAGAAACAGTTGTCGTTATTATAAGGAATTAGAGGCCCCTCTAGTCTCTCTCGACGAGAACAATAGCATAGGAACAAAGTTTGCAGACAGTCACTTTTTCTTTTTTCCACATCAACTTCAAGAAATACATATATACATATATATACATCTGTGTATATATGCTATATATAACACAATACTCCTGTGTTTTTCAACACGGTCTATTCGTTTCCATACACAACCAGACCATTTATGAGTTTCAAACGTGCATTCTGAGGTGACTTATTTTAAAATTTAAAAAAAAAAAGAAGAAAACTTAATGATCTAGAGAGTATATCCGATATATTTTACGTACGTAAACATGTTGACAAAGCTGCCTATACCCACTTAAAATATTCCCTAACCATTACAATTTATTGATCTGTTAAATGGAAGGTTATTTTGGTCCGAGTGGTTGATGTTCATTAGGAATATATATAGATGGATCATTGTCTACTGTCCATGCATGTTATAGGAAAAGAAAACATGCAGATCCCTCGTATAACCTTGTCTCTGGCCCACATCATATACATATATATATACATATATATAGAGAGAGAGAGAGAGAAAGAGAGAGAGAGAGAGAGAGAGAGAGAGAGAGAGAGACCTTTTAAAAAAAAAGAATTTTACACACGGTTTGATGGTTAAATTTAGAAAGTCTAGCTTTTTCTGATGCAGTCGGTTTGTAGTGCCATTTATGTAGAAGAGCATGTGAGAAAAAACCGTAGTTTTTGCACGTCATTAATTTCAGGTGAACGAATTTAAGTCACATATAGTGACAACACCATTGTGTTGAAGAAAATATTCTGATGAAAACTACGGAGAAGAAAAAGTTAAATAGTCATATCAAAAATAGAACTTGGCCAGGGGTCTACCTTATTAACTACTTACATCTTACCATCCACTATTAGATGTAGAGTATTTGCGACCATACCCATATATCCTTATTTTTAGCAATATTCGGTTTATCCTTACTCAGAAATATTTGGTGGGCTAGAGTAATACGCTAGCTCCTCGCAAAATTCAGTGGGACTAGAGTAATGCCTCCTCACTTACAAGGTAAGTCCTGCTATCGAAAGCTCTCGGCAAAGATTTTGAAGTCTGCTATGTTAATTATATGCTCTTCCAATCTAATGCTGCAGAGTTGATAGAACATGATCATGATGAGATTCACTAGGTAAATAAAATCGTTCACCTATATATAAATATTATCCCCTGCTTGTAATTGGTCAAAATATATGAATTGTTCTTGGAAAAAAATTAGAGCTGAAAAAAAGAAAGAAAAGTGTTGCAGCATGTAAGAAGGATCAGTTTTCATATGTTACGACTGACCTTGAAAATCCTGAAAAATTCAAATTTTAGGTAGGCCAAAAATCCGTTTTAGGTAGATCGAAAGTCTTTTGCAAATGATTTTTGATAGACCGAAAAACCTTTCTAGAAATGCAATTTTGTCGGGAAGAATCGGTCAAACGAAAATAATTTTTTGGTCAATCGAAAATGTGATTTTTGTGATTTTTTTCCAGCATTTAAGTAACCTAT
Source organism: Parasponia andersonii (assembly GCA_002914805.1). Lineage (NCBI taxonomy): Eukaryota > Viridiplantae > Streptophyta > Magnoliopsida > Rosales > Cannabaceae > Trema > Trema andersonii. Next base: position 7,331 of record JXTB01000521.1, on the reverse strand, counting down.
TTTTTTTTTTCATTTTTACTTTATTTTGTTATATTTTTTTTGAATATTTTCTTATTTTAAACTAGGGTTTCGTACTTTCTTTAGTCCCTTATGTATTGTAAGCCTTAGGGCATTATTTTAAAGTTGTTTGAGTTTAATAAAAATTATAGAGAGAGTTTTTCTTTTTTTTTTCCAAATTTCTAGTATTCTTTGAAAATCAACGGTTTTTCGAAATCTATTTCCCGGTATTCGTGAGTAAATCAATAGATTATAGTGGGTTATCCCTAATTTTCTGAAAGATCTTGCTCATCAGATATTTTCTCTACATCAGTCGGTATCAGAGCTGCGTTCATTATTAACAAGATGTCACCAAGAAGACACTTAGCTAACGAGGTCCTTGTAGATAAAGTCTAGGAACGTGATCGGACGATGCAATTGAAGCAACATATAGCCCAATTAATGGAGCAGATGGTTGCGTTATTAGCTCCCCAAAATCAAACCCAAAATCGTGGTTATTATGATTTAAAGAATGATTCAAGAAGAAAACCCGTTGTTGTAAGATGTAGGTTGCTCCCCGATGAAGATCAGGAGTTCTATTAGGTTCAATATGAAGGAGTTCTATTAGGTTCAATATGAAGCAAAATTCGATTTTTCGAGTTGCATTTCCATCAACGATGCTATATGAGTGGCTCAGCTTAAGCCTTAATGCCAGAGTTATTTTTTCGTAACAGTTGTTTGAAAATCCTAGAGCAGATTACGTCAAAGGTTTTGAAATTGGTATGACTAATCGATCCTAATGATAATTAGACCACAGGAGCAAAGTGAGAGATATGTTCTCAATTGTGAACAATTCATGAGTAGGTGTCAATTTTGAAGATAATTCCAAAAACTCATCTTTCAAGTATTCTAAATATCATTTTCAAGATAATTCTAATAAAGTGAAGATTCTTAGTTTTAATGGTTATTTTGAACTAGACAAATTTTTGGATTAGATTGAAAGGATCGATGAGTATTTTGATTAATGGTTATTTTGAACTAGACAAATTTTTGGATTAGATTGAAAGGATCGATGAGTATTTTGAGTATATAGATATAGATCCTTCAAAACAAGTTTTCTTAGTGACTAGAAAATTTAAAGGTTCTATAGTTTCTTAGTAGGAATTTGTTTAAAGTAGGAGAATTCAAGAAGGAAAGCAGAAAATTAAGAGTTGGAGAAACTTAAGGTCAAAGTTGTTTAATGATTTTTATTTTCCAAGAATTAGTCCAAAAGATAAACGAAGGAATTATGAAAGAATAGTTCAAGAAATCTTCTGAACATAGAATAAACTAGAGACTCATTTGAATTTCATCTATTTATTGATAATGTAACATAGGAAGAAGTTAGTGACTCGTCTACTCGTGCAATTGAAGATCGTGTAGCTATTGATAAAGAAGATCATTCCAGGTTCCTTAATGATTGCTTTAATGAAGTGATAAAATATGTTACTTTGGAGTATTTTCGACTTGTTCTAAATGATCACTTGGAAGAGTTTGATATTGAGGATAAACTTGATATTTCAGAACTTCTAACACAAGAAGTAAATATCAGCACATTGAAGATGCTAAGGTAGAACTAGTTAATAAGGTAGTTCTCTCTTCTTTTTTCCCATGTTTGAATTTATTGTTAATAACAATATTAAAGAGATCCATACAAAAGATAATTTTGAATCAGATAGTATTGTATTAGATTTCAATTTAGAACAACAAATTGATTGTGATTCTAAAAACCAAATTAAGGATATAGGTAGACAAGTGAGTCATGACTTGTTTTATGGTCTTGAGAATAATAAAGAATGGTCGATTTCTTATTCGATATATTTGCATCCAAAAAGCTTTCAAGTGAACTTTTTTATCGATGGTGGTTCTTTCCATGATTTATTAATATCGTAGAGGAAAAGAAAGAAGCTTGGAGATGCTAATTTGTCTTGTATAAAGCTTGTGAAAGATTATCTTGATGTTGTATCAATATTGAAAATTATCTTGTTAGCACTGTAGATATGGGATGCATTAAAGAGAATTTATTCTGCTAGGGTATATCAAAATCCTATGAAGAAGAAGAAGTTACACTAGTTAAATGAATTTTTGACACTACAATCACACATTAATACGGTAGATATTTTCCATTTCGAGGAGATTCGTCAGACAAAGATATTGTTAGAAATTCGAAGATGAATTTTCTCCACCTTGGAGAGGATGATGCTACGCATAAAGAATAGGAGTTTTTTTGCGCGTTACAACCAATCCTGAAAATTGGTGTTTTAAGTAGACTAAATATCCATTTTAGGTAGACCAAAAATTCTTTGCAAATGATTTTCGGTCGACCGAAAAATCCTTCTAGAAATACAATTTTCTTGGAAAGAATTGATCTACCGAAAATACGATTTCTACGATTTTTTCAGTGTTTAATTACTCGTTTTTGGCGTTTTTATTTTATTTTGTTACCTTTTTTTTGAATATTTTATTATTTTAAACTAGGTTTTGTATTTTGTTTAATTCCCTGGGCATTATTTTAGAGTTATTTGAGTTTAATAAAAACTATAGAGAGATTTTTTTTTTTCCTCCTAAATTTTTGGTATTCTTTAAGAATCGATGATTATTTGGAACCTATTTTTTAGTATTTATGAGGAAATTAACAAAATTATAGTAAATTATCCCAAATTTTCTGAAAAAATTTTCTCATCCGACGTTTCGGCTGCATTATAGAGCTAAAAAACTCGCATGGAATTTGGAAAAAGATAGAGGCGAGGATCTGCACAAAATACTGAATAGTATCACTAAAATGCAAATCCGGGCTATGAAAGAAAATGGAAAATCTCGAAAGCTAGTCTACCCGAAGCTGGTTTTTGTCCTACACTGGGCACAGCCATAACCTATCCCCAAACAAGCTCAATTATCTTCATCATTTGTTTGGACAATTTGTCCACAACTCTTTGCCTTTGGAATATCTTAAAGTCTTTTCATTCACAAAGAGCCAAGAGGGGCCCAGCTAGTTTCTTTTCTATCAGTAGCCGACTGGCCATGACATCCTATCATTTTTTTTTATTTATTTTTAGGTGCTAGAAGTGGGTCAGAGATCAACGGCTATGATGATCTCACGGCGATGATGTTATGTTGATGATCTGATGCATGAAATAGTTCTAAGATTCTTAATTACCACAATACCGTGAACCCCCTCAAGCTCCAGCGGTGCATGTACTTTTTACTTTCCCCAAAAGTCCAAAAGGAAATTGAGACTGTATACCATGCCATTGTACTATACATTAATACAAGTACCAAAATATTCCAAAAGCATCCAAGTCTTGAAACCTGGCTGGAATATGCACCATTCCTTAATTCCATTTATTTATTAGATGCCATAGTATTTATTCTCTCCAGCTTATTTTACTAGCGAAGAAAGGAAATTACACTAACATACATGCATTCAAAATTTGTGGTAAAAATGCTATCAATTAACATCATGTTTACACGTTTAGAAATGTCAGGGACACTTTTTTACTACATTCTTGTATGTGGTCTTACAATTATTATTATTATTTTTTTGTTAAACATGATGTTAATTGGCTACAAGTTATTTTTTCACTACACTCTTGTATTCGGTCTTACAATTAGTGGTTAAGGACAGACGCTTATGAGTTATGACAAATTGAGAGCCCTATTGTACTAGTAAGTAGAATTAGAGAGTTGTAATTACAAGTATTGGAACTTAAGATCTCACGTTCCTTGATACCATTTTAGTCACCAATTTTAGCAAGAATTTAAACTTATAAGAAGTGGGCCAACATTGGTATTTATTTTCAACCAAAACAAAGCATAAGAAAAAATAAGGACACAACGGTTCAAGAAAAGAGTTCGGGGTTTTTTTAAAAAAAAAAAAAAAAAAAGAGTTTCGGAAGAGCAGAGACTAGAGCAGAGGAGGGTGCAGAGAAGGTAGCAGAAGACTGAGAGGAGTGGTTGTTTTAGTATTTCTGGGTTTGGGAATAGCTGAAAGACAGAGGAAAGCCTGCAAAAGAACCCGAGATCCAAACATGGCAAAGCTTAGGAACCCACTATCCGTATAGAGATATATTCACCTTCTTTCATTTTTTTTTCATCTCTCTCTCTCTTACATAACCACTCCCACTCAGAAAAACCAGAGAGAGAGAGAGAAAGAGAGTTGAGATGTTATGTACTGATTTGACTTTGTACAGTTGCATGGAATATTTGAAGTTCAAGCCCAAGAAGCTTCATCAACAAAGATTGAGATAAACCAAATCCAATCATTAAAAGGATCAACAACAGATTTGAGAATCAGATATTATAATACCAGAAGATTCAGTGCCTCCTTCTCCCTACTCCTAACTCATACATATATATATATATGTATATGAGCTTCTTCGTCTTGTTCATGGAGTTGAAAAGAAACAGACTAAGGTGGTTCAGTACTCGTACTAAACTTCCTTTGCTTTACTCTGTCTCCATTTTCCTCTTCTCAATATCAACACTGTTCTACACTACTACCAGCTTTACAACCACATGCCCAGGTGAGTAACAATAACTTAATAAACACTTACAAATTCTTTTTCATCTTCACATTAATTAGGACCTTTTCCATGGAAAATGAAAAGTACCCATCTAGCTAAAATCATCAAAATTTTACTTATTTCTACTAAATCTCCATTTTTAGACCCCGTTCCAATTACTGTTAGTTTATCTCTCTCTCTCTCTCTCTCTCTCTCACTCTACGTTCCAATGCAGATGGCAGGTGTCCTTATTCTCCTAAAGCTGATACATATTTTAAGGTATAGTTTCATTAGTACTTATCTTATAATTTGTGGTTACTACACATAATTAAGCCATATTTTAATGTGAATAGTGTCATTATTATTAAATTACAATAAAATATTTTGTAGCAACAATAGTGTTAAGACATTAATCATTACACACGAGTTTTTTCATAATGAGCGTGGTAGCACCGGACCGGGTTTTATTAGACTACTTGAGCCACTGCCACTGGCATATTGGCAAAAGTTGGCAACGACGACATTATTATTGACTGCACATTTTATCTCTCCCCACACTTCTCAAAACGATAACCAGTCAAAATGCGCCAGCCATACCCATAGGTACTAACATGGGCCCGGAACAAACTAAGCCTGCATTCATCTGAGCCGACTGGTTGGCGCACGTTAGCACAGCATGAAGAGATTCACTAACGTGCGCTCATTTGAGACTCTTTCTCATTATTGGAAAATTATGATACTTTTCAGGGATCGGAGAAGCCACCATTGATGAGCTCAGCGACCGCGTCAGCGAGACATTTAAGCGGGATTGGGTCGTCGCCGCCGCGGTGTTTGTGGAAATGCGGCAGCTGCACGCCGTGTAAGCCGGTGCACGTGCCGGTGCCGCCAGGGACGCCAGTGACGGCTGAGTACTACCCGGAAGCATGGAGGTGCAAATGTGGCAACAAGTTATACATGCCATGATATTACTATTTATATATTATATAATATATAAATTTATAAATATCGGATGTGTTTTGACTTTGTTTTGTTATAAATTAATTAGAATATAAATCAAAGAAAAAAATGTTATATGTTTCTCCATGTTAACTAGTTAATTAGCTACTTTGCTTTTGGATGGTGTGTTGATTGGATATAGTTGTCTATTATTAATCTCTGGTTCCTAGTGATCGCAACAGAAGTATAGGATCTTAGTTTGTATATGTAATTAATTAAAGAACATAGATATACGTACAATATTGACATATATTTAACTGAGTAAAAATATTCATGTACATGTTACTCTAATTGTCACTTTCTCCTTTTACTTTCCTTTTTTTTTTTTTTTTTTTTTTCAATTGGGGTTGTGGATATGACTGATCGGTGACTGGTTATTGGTTTGGAGCTTTTCCCTGAGTTGGTCGTTTTAGTGCAAAATATTTCATTAATTTGTTCAGCAGTTCAGCTGGCTGTGCTTTTGATGACTTTATATATTAAGTGAAACAGCATCAAAATTCTAAAGTTAGTACTATACTCTCTAGGTCTTACAACAGATTGTTGTAAAGCAATTAAATGTGTGTGAGTTAACAGTATAATAATGAGTGTCCCTTGTATAGTTACATTTTTTATTTTTTTTAATAATTAATAATATTACACGACTAAAAGGCTGGTACTCTTTTTAGGGATAAATATGAAATGTCCCCTTTGTAACCTTTTCCCCCCCCCCCCCCCCCCCATTCCGTTGGATATAGAAACCTATGCTTCACCAATGGTTTTGATTGCTACTGTGTAAATAATTTAGCTAACTTGCCAACTAGCAGTTGGTGCAAGATTTTAATGCAGTCCGTGTTTAAGAGATTAAAAATTAGTGTTATTTTTCTTTAAATTTATAATAAGTGACAATCATTAGTTAAATCTTATTTTAGGAAAAAAAAATTAATTTTTTTTTAATAACTTTGAAAAAAAAAACTTCCCTCTACACAATAGTGTTTTGTCAATCTACCAAATTAAATTAAACCTTCCTATAACTATACTAATAAACTAGCACAACATGAAGAAAAAATTGATCCCACATAGAATCACATCTTAGTAATTCAATCTTAATTACTCCTAAAACTAGTTAATTATGGGGGAGATTTTGATTTATTTAAATAAAATAAAAGAAATCAAAAACATAAAATAATCAAACTAAAATAGTAATAGAGAAATCCAATAACCAATTAATTAGTTAAGAGGTCACTATCCACCACTAACCAATTTACTAACCTAATTAATAATTTCACTCATTCCTATTACCAATTGAAGCTATCAACCTAGATTAACTCACAGACGCAGCACTAACCTATCCTCTCCTAATGTATTAAGCAAACGTCTTATCTTTCCGTTAAACTAATTAGCAAACACGCAATCTAATTAAAGCATTAAACATGGAGAATTTAGTCGATGAATAATTAAGAGTCTACAAATGTAAAAACCCGGAATTTTCGAGGGTAATTTGGGCATTTTACCAATTTTCCGGATAAAATATTATGGGGACTAATTTGCAAAAGTTTTGTTCGGGTGGACTAAATTGCAAACTTTGGGGGACCAGATTGATAGAGATTTGAAATTTTGGGGACTTATGTGCAATTTTTGAAAAATTGCACAGCCCAATATAAGGGGGCCACGTGGACCTCTCAGCTCACAACTCTCTCTCTCTTCTCTCTCCTCCCTCGCCCGATCTCTCTCTCTCTCTCTCTCTCTCGCGCGACCGGCCGAACTCCACCCGATCCACCGCCGCCCGCCGTCGTCCAGCCGCGAGGCCGCCACCGGAGCTTGCCCACTCCGAGCCGAAGC